>CAJQUN010000191.1:1073757-1163489 GCA_907163345.1 Haberlea rhodopensis
ATGCGGAGCTATATATACTGAATTTGTTAGCTGTTGATGTGTTATAGAGCATTATGTTGGATACTGTAATCAATTGTGGAATTCGCAGATCAGTTTTTATGGTTTAAAATTTTGATAAGGTTCAATTAATGCAATTGGTAATATCCTTGTTTTGTATTGTCCCTGATTTTGTATGGTTTTCTTCCACTCATTCCCCCATGACAACTAGATTATGACAAGAAGGCAGAAAATGCTGTTGATTATGAAGATATAGATGAGGAGTATGAAGGACCAGAGGTTCAAGCTGCTACAGAGGAGGACTTTTTGTTGCCGAAAAAGGATTTCTTTTCCAAAGAAGTTTCAGTAACTACTTTGGTGAATGCAACTTCTGTGTTTGATGATGAAAATTACGATGAAGATGAGGCTGACTGGAAAAGCAAACCATGGTGGTGGAGGACAATGATGAAACTCGACATTTTTCTCCTTCAGGTTTTACTTTCATTGACAATTTAACAGGAAATCAGTGTCATAGTACTATTTCTTGTGTCAACATATCATTACTATTTATTTATTTATTTATTCTTGTGTACATCATAACCATGTTTGCCTCGCAGATGGGTTATGTCTTATCGAATTTTCTTTTGGTTTAGTTTTTAGTATTTACTTTATGAGATCTGTGAAAATGAATGAAAAAGGAGTGAAAATTGTAGAATTATAGGGTTTGGGGAAGTTGATCGTTTAATCACGTTCAACTCTTCTATTCTCAATAATCAATATGATTACATCTCATGATATAAATAAGAGAACAATCATATCTAAATAAATCTCTAAGATACTTTATCTTGCATATTTAAAATAAAACACATCTTATCAACTTAATTCAAATATTCCTAAATCTTATCATTCTATCAACAAAAATAACAAAGTTTTCATTTCCCAAATTATCAGGCTACAAAAAAGAAAATCCTTGATGTTCGTCCCATGCCCTAGATGCCCCAATGTTTGTCCTTTGGCACATTGCCAGATACCCACTTTCATATTAAATAACCTGGAATATCTTCACGATATTCAACAATTTTCATCTAAAAGATCCTTGTCTTAGTGTAGGTGCACATTTTTTAAGGTGGGAAGTAGTCGGAGCATAGTGAGCCTGTGATAGTCCCTCTACTGATTAGAGGAGATTTTTAGATACATTTAAAATAATGAATTAATGAACGGTAGGCCTTTTTTCATCACTTCTTTGTTAACAACACATTGGCTGTCCAAGCAGTGGCTGTCATCTTAATCCAGTCATATGCGAGGAGGAAAGTGATTGCATTTGGTTTGAAGTGGGGGTTTGCTTTTGCTATAAAGCCCTGGATCAAAACTTTGGTAAATGAAGCATGCAAACCAAAATGAATGGAACTGGAGTGATCTTCTGTTATTGGGCATTATTAATCAGGCACGTGTTTCTTGGTGGCCAAAAAAAGGCCACTAGCACGTGTTCAGGGTGCTTTTGGTAGGATAGATCAAGTAAAAAAATATTGCAATTCTTTCTTCGAGTAATTTGGTCCTATATGATTACTATTTCTCACGTGATATCAACTTTTTGGAACTTTGTAGCAGTATAGATACATGTTTTGAGAAAACAATTGATGTTTAGAGATAGAAGGAAATATGTATGATTAACTATGGCTCTAGTGAATATATACAATCTAAGCCCTTTTTACTTTTATTTTCTATTTCTTCTTCTTACAGGGAAGCTGAATCACAGTCATAAAGAGCTTTCTCAAGGGAAAAGTCTTCCTGAAGATATCCAGTATGGGGATAAACATGAAACGGAAAATTTGAACACGTATATTGTAGATTTTGAGGAGGTCAGTTGCATGTATGTTGAATTTGATTCCTAATTAAGGATGTCTTCATAAATTAAATATACAACAAAAGAGAATTTTGGTTCGGAAGATGCCTTTACTTGCAAATTGTTCCCATAATGCCCATGATTTCTATGATCGTGGAGTTCAGAGTAGGAAGCTGTCCTGCAAATGGACAACCTATAGCTTTTTGCCATCAACAGCTAATAATTGGCTGTTAAAATGCGGTTCCATTTCTTCTATCGACAACGGTCTTTTCGTTGCATGAATTGTTAAAATATACGTTTCCATTTCCTGAACGTGCCTGTGCTCAAACAAGTCCCTGTTCGGTCGCACTAAAATTAATATCAATGTCCTCATATATGTTCTTAACAACAGTCTGTGATAGCTATCCGACTGGCTTCATTTGTTCGCCTCCATTACCTAAAGAAGGCATAGCTCAAGGTTGTTTCTTTTAGGCTCATTTGCTTCATATTGGCATGCAGCAGTCCCACAGATGCATATTTGTCAGTTCTTCTTTAGAAGTCTTAGCTTGGATCTCCTTTCCTTTTAATGTTGTCGGTGATGGTGAATCCATCTCCATGACATGAGAGGGTAGACGAGAGTTATCTTATCAACGTGAAAATGAATTTTTCTCTTTCTTTCCTTTCTGGTGTTTTTACTTGTATGATTTTCTTGATTATAGTTGTTTGTCGTGGATGATTATGGCACTTGTGCCTCGTACTGGTGGTGGCATCTGAACTAGCACTTCGTTTGAACAGTGCCAGTTGTTATGGTTTTTGTAAACCTTCATTTCCGTACACGTAATATGCTCCATGTTTTTTTATCTAAAGTTAGGGTGAGTTTTTGGGCAAATAATTTAACATTCTAGAAGAGGGATTGATTTTAATACCTCTATGTTTTAGTTATTTCAAGCTTATAAGAATCATATCCTTTTATCTAAAAAGTGTTTTATTGGGGTAAATAATTTTAATATTTATTAGAGAGCCTGGCCTTAATTCCTCTGTTTTTAGTTAATAACTCAAGCGTTTAGGAGATCATTAACTTCTGTCTGTCTTTTACCCCTCATTTTTTAGGCTTAGAAAGTGTGTCCCAAAGTCTTTTTCTCTGGGTCTACTCTTAGAATGTGTGGTATAGATGTGTTTAGATTGTTTCGCAAATTTAATTGAAGTGCACAGAAAAATATATTTCTGTATTTGGTAAAATGAAAATTGAAATCATAGAGCTGATTAATTGAATGGAAGTGCATTTAGTATAGGCAGCTTATTAGATGAATGGGTTTGTCAAAGTTTTCCTTTAAAACTAGTGTTTTGGTGTGGCAGACGCAAAAACAGTTCTCGCCAAAAAGATGTTCCTTTAACTTTGAGCCAATCAAATGCCAACATAAATGAAAATAGATTGAATGTCCTGGACTCTGTCTTTTTTCAGTTATTTAAATGGTATACCTTAATCAGGTTGATTATTGCACTATTTCTAATGCTAGCTAGCTTTCCAGGTTGATTATTATTAACCTTTATATTTTTGCTAGTTTTCAAATGAGTTTATTGGAACTCTTTTACTGAGTGGAAAAACTGTACACAATGGGGTTGAGTGAACAGGAAAACCAAGTTGTTCCAATCCCAAACATGACCTCGTGGTTTGGCATGCC
The DNA here is from genome assembly GCA_907163345.1 of Haberlea rhodopensis. Lineage (NCBI taxonomy): Eukaryota > Viridiplantae > Streptophyta > Magnoliopsida > Lamiales > Gesneriaceae > Haberlea > Haberlea rhodopensis. The sequence continues at coordinate 1,077,238 of CAJQUN010000191.1, forward strand.
TTGGTTTATGGTAGCTGGAAAGTAAAATTAAATGCCATCTTGCCTTATTTTTAATATACATATGCAAATGGAGTTTATATGATGATCTACGGTGAAAACATTGCAGGATAAGACATCCTCAGTTGTCTTGTTTGAGTTGTATCATGTAAATTATATTTCTTGAAGCAGTTTATTCTGTTTGTTTTGGGAATTGGTATCTTAATCGACGCCTTTGCACTTGGTTGAGCAGGACACAAATGTTCCAGAAGAGCCAATCGATGGTGATCATTCTCCAATTCTCCCTGTTCTTTATGTCGAGGATGGAAAGGCGATTTTACGATTTTCTGAAATTTTTGGCATTCATGAACCAATAAAAAAGGTAGATAAAAGAGACCGCCAACATATCATTCCTAAAGGTATGCATGGTTTTGTTTATCCATCTTCTTGATCTACACCATAATGTAATCTATTTGAACAAGTTTCTGAGGTGAAATTTATTGGCATTTTCTCTATTACTAGCTATTTGAATGTAGTAAATTTGATGTTGCTTTCCTTTATTTTCTATTTGTTTTAACTTTATGGATCCCTTAAACACAGCAACTATTCTGTTCACAGAGAAATTCAAGTCCATTCAAGCCTTTGATATTGTCGAGGAAGATGAAGAGAGTTATCTAAAGGCTCCTTGCCGAGATTTTTCTTGGATAAAACCATTTCATTTTCAAAATGATGTTGCCTCATTGGATGATGAGATGGAGATAATGAAATCTGGAACTGGTAGGGGAACTGGAAATATGGCAGTGGGATTTGATCACCGTAGAAAGGACTATTGTGTTTCTTCTGAACCATTGCAAAACCTTCCATCAGTTTCTGTTGGTCCAGGTTTTAAATTACCTTTATCACCCATTTTCTACCCTTTTGATCAGCAAGATTGGGAAGATGAAATTATTTGGAATGAGTCTCCATCTTCAAGTGAGTATTTTATAGAGAGTTGTGAGCTCTCTGGACCAGATTCTGACTCACTTGCTGATAAGGATAGGGAATTGGAAGATGAAGTTCAAATATTTCAGCCAAATGTTCAAAGCAAACTTCATGATAAGGATCATGATTTGTTTCAGAAGAGTTGTGACGCAAGGGTAGGGCCTTTTAGCTCTGAAGAAATTTCACAGTTTTCAAACCTTTCCCTCTCAGAAAGTCGATACCATCCCCAGCTCTTAAGGTTAGAATCTCGATTAGATAACAATAATTCAAACACTGAAGGGGCAAAAGATGGTGCTGCTGAGGGAAAAGGCAGTGATGCCATAAAGTGTTTTGCTAGCCTCACTCTGCAAAATAGAACTTTAATGGAAGGTTCTTGGTTAGATGACATTGTATGGGAGCCGCATCAGTCTGTTGCCAAGCCTAAGCTTATTCTTGATCTCCAAGATGAACAAATGCTCTTTGAAGTTCCAGATTCCAAGGATGTTAACCATATCCGATCTCATGCAGGGGCGATGATTATTTCTCGTTCTGTATTACCAAGAAGTGGGGATTCACCCGAGATTCATGGTCATGGAGTACCGTCAGCTGGGCGGTTCAATATCTCTAATGATAAATATTATTCGAACAGGAAATCATCTCAGCAGTTGAGATCACATTCCAAAAAAACGTACAGTTCATGGACTCAAACTTTTGCATTCAGTGCCTGCACTTAAGCTACAGACATGAAAGTAAGTGAAGCTAAGCAAGTAAGGAACACACTTTTATCTGTTATTTCTTTTTTAATGTATGATGTTTCACTGCTGAGTGTATCAAAAGACTGACGTTTCTCTCTCCCTTCAACAATAGATCAGATGATGCCTGCATTTTAAACAATTCCAAAGTCCATACCTTTAGTTGTTATTAGGACATTGATAAACCAGATGCATTATCAACTACATTAAGTTAGCATTACTTGTGGATGTTATGTATACTGAAAATTTGATGTGCCTCGTGGTTTGCCTACACTTGTTCTTGTATTGTGGTTTTTTTGTGTAGTGAGGACTTTATAATTTTTATTCAGCTAATATGCCATAAAGTTTTCTTCTCATTGTTTGCAAACCATTTTTTTCTCATTTCTTTGCATTCTGGTATTGTGAAGCAATTGCTCTTTTGCAGTAAAGATATTGCCAATTTTCATCGGCCAAAGGCTTTATGGTACCCCCGCATGATATTGAGGTGCCACTAAAGGAGTATGCGAAACCAGCCACTCATGGACCAATGAAAATCATAATGAAAAGTTTGGGAGGAAGAGGAAGTAAACTTCACGTGGATGCTGAAGAGATCATTTCCAGTGTGAAGGCTAAAGCCTCAAAAAAACTAGGTATGTTGTTCATCTAACGTCCATGGAGATGCCTATCTTCTGTATGCCTTAACAGAAAAATTATTTGACGTAATACTCATGCACTGGTATATGAGTGCACTGTAGCCAGACTATTATCTCCTTTGAAAAACTTGAAGTTTTCTCTAATGTTGTACACAGATTTTAAACTATCTGAGCCAGTGAGAATATTTCACTCTGGTAGAGAGCTTGAAGAAAACAGTTCTCTTGCTGAGCAAAATGTTAGGCCAAACTCAGTGTTGCATCTTATTCGAACAAAAATACATTTATTGCCGAGGGCACAAAGCTTCCTGGTGAGAATAAGTCTCTACGTCCTCCTGGAGCATTTAAGAAGAAATCTGATCTCTCAGTAAAAGATGGTCATGTTTTCTTAATGGAGTAAGTTATCAAGTTCTTTCATGGTTTTTTTTGTGTTGTGTTTTGAGCTTATTCTTTATTCATATGAATGAAACACTGATCAATTGCCAGAATCTTTTTCTGCTCAAATTCATAAGGTATCTATTTTGGTGTTATAATTATTTGTTTGCAAAGGTCATGATAGGTATTACTTCTGAGACAATCCCAAGTAGCTTTGGGCTTTAGCTTATTCTCATTGTAGATTTCTGAGTTAGATGGTTTTTTTGATGTTTTCCTAACCTTTGGTCTATTAGGAAGTGACATGTCTCTAGTGCCGGAAGAATGTTTATGATAGAAACTCCAATTTAGTGCCATTAAAATTTATTAAATACCTTTTGAGTTGTCTACATTACACCTAAACGGCTAAACCTAAATACACTAATTTCTTACTACTAAGTTAACTTTTAAACAAACTAAATACTAATTACTCCAGTTCCCAATTTAGGTTTCCATGCCAAACTATTACTTGAGTCCTTGCAGTGTTGCCCCACCTTTTGTGAACCATAATAAGATGTTGTCCTGTCTCTAATATTAGTTGAATGAACTTGGAACTCTGTTTTTAGCCAACTCTTTAAGCTTATTGACAAAATGAATACTAAATATTCATTGCCTGATTTGATGTCTTTGAGGGTATTGTTTGTTCTACCTAAAACCACAATTGTGCGAGCCTTTTGGTTGAAGTCAGTGGATGAGTGAAGAAGGACGAAAACGAGATAAGATTATATCAACTTTGGGGTTGTAAATTAAGGGTTGATGGGGAGAGCGGCCACCTCGATGCAAATTTGTTGGATTCTGATTCCTTTTATATAATATCTTTTCTGGTTGAAAAGGTTGGAACTTGCAAAAGTCCTGTTGGAATAAATATATAAGCTAATTGTACTTACATATTATGCTTTTTGTTTAATAAATTTCTTTAATACAAGCTTTAGATTTTTGCTCTTGTGCTTTGAATATAGTTTGTAGCTTATTGTCGTCTTTTCTTTGATTATTGTGCTATACAGGTACTGTGAGGAAAGACCTTTACTTCTAGGTAATCCTGGGATGGGTGCAAGACTCTGTACATACTATCAAAAAATCTTCCCCTGGTGATCAAACAGGGACCTTGCTTCGGAATGGAAATAATGGGTTGGGGAGTGTTGTCATCCTTGATCCTTCTGATAAATCCCCTTTTCTTGGAGATTTAAAAGCTGGTTTGAGGCAGTCCTGCCTTGAAACTAACATGTACAAAGCACCTATTTTTCGACATAAGGTGCCATCAACAGATTATCTGTTAGTGAGGTCTGCAAAGGGTAAACTGTCCATCAGACGCATTGACAGGATTGATGTTGTTGGACAACAGGTATACTAACATTCTTGCTATATTTTTAAAGTAAATTGTCAGCTGTATTGTTTGATATCTCCAAGATGTTACACAGTCTTTTGTCTGGTTTTTCTCAATCACTTTCTGGGACTATTACTTCTTCATATGACTATTGTGATGCATGGTGAACTGGCTTCTTTTTCTGTAACATCGTGAAAACATATTTTTGCAATTTCTTAATTGACATGGATATTGGAAGAAAACCAGATGAATTGATGTTATGATATGAGGTGTTTTTCGATGCACTTGTGTGTTTCTTCCTTCATGAGAAGTAAAGGCCTTGCCAATTGCGTCGCACGTTTTTGCCGTGCCAATTGCGTCGCACGATCGATCGATAACATTTAAAAAAAAATGGTCGTTCCCATGAACCGAAATCCGTGGCCCAGCATGGCTTTGCCTTCGGCATGGCACGATACTACTGTAGCAATTCGTGTGTGCCGGTATGGTCCGTGACGGGCAATGCCCATGCCGGGCCTCGTGCCGCCTGAGACGGTTGACATCTCTAATGAGAAGGTATTATGCATGCACTTTTATGCACTTTTAAGTATGTAAAAAAGATCTGTTTGAATTGTTTATAAAAATCTTTTACTCTTCAAGTGGTTATTGGCTATTATTGTAGTTCAATCTAGTCATTTGTGGAACAATCTATTACCAGTTAGTTCTATGAGATAATTGCTTTTTGCCGCAAGGAATTGTGTATTCCATGTAGTCATGTATAAAAACTCATGGACTTGCTACTGATTTAATTCAACTAATGTTAGATTAGGAATATTGATCCTTGCCGTGGGTGTTGACTGATAATACTTTTCAAGGGTTTCTTGAAAATTATTGTTTGTGATTCTCTGATGTTAGTGTATATTTTTATCTTGTGTTGGTTTTCTGTAGGATCCGCATGTGGAGGTAATGTCTCCTGGGTCAAAAGTTGTACAGTTCTATATAATGAACAGGTTATTGGTTTACATGTATCGTGAGTTTCGTGCATTGGAAAAACGTGGTTCGCGTCCTTCTATACGTACTGATGAGTTATCTGCAATGTTTCCTGGCTTATCTGAAGCCTTTCTTCGGAAGAGGCTGAAAAATTGTGCTGATTTTCAGGTCCGAGTTCTGATATAATTTTTTGCTCGACTAACTTGAAGTTACTTCCTCTCTTCCCCACTCTCATACATGTTGCCTTCCTCTCTCCCCCACACGCAACTGGAAAAAATAAAGAAATAAAGAAAAAGGAAACGCGTAGTTCATTAGGCAATCAAACACCTGGGTATAAAAAATGAGAAAATAAAGAATTTCATGTCTTTTTAATTATGTTACTGTTAAGTTTAATTTAACTTCCTCATTGCTGCAATTTCCACGTTTTAAATTAAATGACTTTTTAAAATGCCACTAGAGAGGAGCAAATGGACATTTTCTTTGGGTTATGAAGAGCAGTTTTCGCATTCCCTCAGAGGAAGAGCTAAGAAGGATGGTGACTCCTGAAAACGTGAGTATCATTTTTATCTTTTAAAAGGGTTTTATGCTGGATGAAAGATAATTTATGGTCCAAAGCTTTTTGATTGTGACTTGGTCGAAAGGGTGATTTATTTCTTATAATGTTAAGCATTTCTCGTATAATTTGCAAGTGTTGGTCATTATTTTGGAAATTGTTTGAGGGAATTAAACGATGAAATGCTTCAGCACATCTGGATTTATTTCGTTGTAAGATCAGATTTGCGAGGGTTGTAATTTTTAGAGACTTACTTTGGTACCTAAAAACGTTGGAAGGAGAAAGAGACCAGAAGAAAAGGCTTACGATTTGGTCATTTCACAGCCTTGCAAATAAAAGTATTGAATTAGTAAAACAATGTACTTACTGTGTATTAATTGTTATTATTTCTTTCTTTCTTATGTGCCTAGGTGTGTGCTTATGAGAGCATGCAAGCTGGCTTATATAGGCTAAAGCGGTTGGGAATCACAAGACTGACCCTTCCCACAGGTCTATCATCCGCAATGAATCAGCTTCAGATGAAGCAATTACTTTGGCGGCTGCATCACATATTGAGAGGGAGCTGCAGATAACCCCATGGAACTTGAGTGGTAACTTTGTTTCCTGTACAAACCAGGTAATCCATGTCTCTTTAATTTTATTGTGCACCTTAATCTCTCTCTCCTTCCCCCTCCCTCCCCTTCATAAGCTGTGGGCTGCTCATTCCTAATGTCAAATTGTATTCATTCATCATCATTATCTGTGGTAGTTCGTAATTTTCATTTGTCTTTTCAATTCTGAATTGGGTTGTAACATGCAGCAATTAGCTATTAGCGAGGCGGTGTACAATGTGAAAGCTATGCTGCTTTAGTTTTCATTTAGCTGTTTTATTTCTTTTATTTCTTCTTATGTGGTATTGGTTGGTCTCCACAAAAAACTGTTTGATGGATTTTATCTTATTAACCTCCTCTTAGGTTGCTTGTGTTGTGTCGGTATATTATATACTCATATAATATAACATAATTCAGATTCCTGGATCATGCAACGGAAATTATTTTTGAACATTAACAAATGTAATAGCTAAAAGTCATTCATTTTACATTCTTTTCCTCTTCCAATATCTAGAAACTTGTTAATAGAGAAATCTCAAAATAATATCCCTTGTTTTTTGGTGCATGTAGCAAAAGGGATTCTGCTACTTTAAGTTATAAATGTCTTATAAACAAACTTGCCTTTAATTATACCAAAAATTGTATAGCACAAACCACCAATTTCAGATTAGGTGCGTGAGAATTTGTGATTTTATGATCTATCATTATTAATTTAAATTACTATTCTACACCACAACTTTTTTTGCACTTTGGGTGAATGCAGCTTAGATCGGCAATGCAGATTGGTCTACATGTAATTAGATTATTTGATTACCTTTGGATCACTCCAGTTGCTGTGTAACCTCGGTACTATATTATTGAATTTGTCTAGATCCTGCTGCTTCATTTCTGACAACCGAATTCATTAAATGTTCTCCGGAGATATTCATAGTACATTAGTATGTCTAGACCATATGGCATGCCGTCATATGGACCTTATGGTTGGAAAGGAATAGAAGAATTTGTAGAGATTCGGAAGACAAGGAAAGCGATTTGATGGATTTAATTAAATTCAGAAGCTGGTTTTGGATTAATAACAAAATGACTTCGAGGTTTACTTACTCATTCGCAGATTGGTTTCTTGAACAGCTGATTTGTATTTTGGAGTTTTAGTTGTTTTGTTCCTGTTCTTTTTATTTTCCTTGCTTTGTATTGTTAGAGTACTTCCTGACTCTTTATTATTAATATAATTACTTTGCCTTGTCAAAAAAAAAAAAAAAATCATGCAGTTCTTGATATTGACCACCGGGGATGAATTGAACTTATCAAATTGTGTGGTATTTATTATTCTTTTAAATGCCGGTTGATCTCTTTCTGAATAATCATTCACACATCTACTTTGTATTTAAATAAATGTTTCTTCTCTACATTTGAGAAAGTATAATTTGCTGCTTTTGAAATTTTGTGTTTTATGTGGCACTGCTGGTTTGGCTTTTATTCTTGGATAATAGATAAATGATTTGCCTCTCTTCGATATTCAGGACAGAGAAAATATCGAGCGCCTTGAGATTACTGGTGTTGGTGACCCTTCAGGAAGGGGCCTTGGTTTCAGTTATGTTCGTGCGACTCCAAAGGCTCCAATTTCAAATTCAATGGTTAAAAAGAAAACAGTTGTTGGTAAGGGATCGACTGTGACTGGAACAGATGCTGATCTTCGCAGATTGAGCATGGAGGCTGCAAGAGAGGTTTGTTGATTATTCTCAGGGAAATCGTTATGTTTTTTTCACTTGTAGGTACTTTGATCTATTCTTATTTGAATTTAAATGCACTTGATGCCTTCTTTTCAAGTCGTAACACCTGGAAGGTTCAATTTTATTTTATTGGAAAATATTCTGAAATTTCAAAATTCCCACATGAAAACAACTATCCACTTATAGGTGGCCAAGATCTCGTAATAAATGTTTGGTAGTTATTTCTCTGAAATATTTTCCTCTCAACTTTTGTGAACACGTGGCTTCCAAATTGAATATCTTGATTGTATTAAGGTCTTGGTAGTACCCAAAGGTCAAGGGTCTCAATGGTGGCATCAATTGCTCTTTCATTCTAGTTTTCATGTGTTTTCGATCCTTGAAGTTATCCTGTCCAGATTACATGGGTGGAGTGTATTCAGAAGTACAAGTAATATTATGCTATTAGTACTATATCTCTGGGAATTAACATATCAATGCTTAACTAATAAAAGTCCAGTTAACAGTATCCAAAGTAAATTGTGCAGACATACTTGCGCAAGCTTGAAACCATGAATTAATTTTCACAAATGCCTATCTGGATTCTTTTAGTTTTCTTGTTTACTTCATGGTAAAAAATTAGGAATACTGACTATGTTTATAAACAGCTTCTCCTCAAATTCAATGTTCCAGAGGAGCAGATTGCCAAACAAACGCGATGGCACCGAATTGCTTTGATACGCAAGCTTTCTAGCGAGCAAGCTGCTTCAGGTGTTAAAGTTGATCCAACAACAGTAAGTAAATTTGCTAGAGGACAGCGTATGTCCTTTTTGCAGCTTCAGCAGCAAACTAGAGAAAAATGTCAAGAAATATGGGATCGACAAGTTCAAAGTCTTTGCGCTGGTGATGGTGAGGAGAATGAGAGTGAATCTGAAGCTAACAGTGACTTGGATTCCTTTGCCGGGGATCTGGAAAATCTTCTGGATGCAGAAGAAGGTGAAGAGGGTGAAGACAGTCATTATGAATCTAAGCATGATAGTGTTGATGGTGTCAAGGGCCTAAAAATGAGAAGACGCCCATTTCAAACTCAGGCAGAAGAAGAGATCGAAGATGAGGCTGCAGAAGCAGCAGAATTGTGCAGGATGCTAATGGATGGTACAAATTTTTTTTAAGTTCATAAATGCTGGATACAGTACCTCTTCATCAAATATGGCAGTGCTAAATTTGTTTAAAGATTTTTTGATCTATAGAAATGGTTATGCTGCGTAATTTTAGCCCTGTTTGTTTGGACTATCAAACCCAACTCAACCCAAAAATTCATATCAGTACATTTCATCAACTTTCAAAATTTGTATCCGAACAATATTTAAAATTTAGAACTAAATTTCATTTCACAACTTTTGAGTCGAGTTGAGATGAGAGTCCAACCAATCGCCATCTGATGTTTGGATGATAGCATCAACATGAGTTACTGTTGACAATATGAAAAATGTAAAATTACTCGACAGCAGAAAAATTGCAGCAACAGGATGCTAATACTCAGAAGACAATTCCCATGCATGTAGAACACTTGCCTCTTTCATTTTTTTATGCTAAAACCAATGACATAGTAGTGACATCCACTCCCTAAACTGTAGGCCTTCTCTGTGCTTTTGAAGTCTGGATGGCGCCTATGGACCACTGATATTGTTTTCAATGAAAATAGTTTGGTACGGTAATAAGAAAGACAATGGTGTCTCTCCAGTTCAGTCAAATATAGGCACTGAATTTTGGTTAAATAATACTATATTTTCATAGGTTTTGGACATAATAATTCTGGATTAGCTGTAATTTTGATAGAAATCTGTATGTTGGCTGTCTCAGACTGCAATATCTGACCATAAAAACTATTCTCAGAGGAGGAAGCTGACCGAAAAAACAGAAAGAAGGCAAGAGCAGAAGTGCAAGTTGGACAGGCCTCTAAATTAAAACTTGATGCTGATCTAGTTAAAAAAAGCAATACTGCTGCTAAGAGACTTGTACAAACTGAGGGACTCTATGTTCCAACTGAGAACTTTATTAAGGAGCAAAAGGAGGTCCGTGTATATATGTACCTCATGTCTAATACTGAATTTTCACAACATTATTTGATTATGGTTCTTTTTTGGGTGATGATTAACTTTATAATATTCTTTATTTTCTGATTCAGATGGACAGCTTGTCTGCTAAAATGAATCTGCCTGGGAAAGTAAAGTCAAGAAAAAAAATGACGTCGAACAAATGGGATTATTGAATAAAAAAGTTAAAATATTGGCAGATGGAATGAGTGTAAGTTGCTCTTTTTAACCTGTGATTTATAGACTATATAGAGATTTAGCTTGTGATTGTTTGGCATATGGTAAGCTGAAGTGATTTGATTCGGCTAAGATAACTCTCCTTGAAAAATAGGCGATCAAGGAAAAGAAATCAGCGAGAGAGAGTTTTGTCTGTGGAGCTTGTGGTCAGGTTTGTCTCTAGTAGCAATATTTTACTGTTTTTTTCAAAGAACGCTGAATCATTCCATTATCTATTTTTCTTGACTAAATCAGCTTGGTCATATGAGGACCAACAAGAACTGCCCCAAGTATGGGGAAGATGCTGAAACACGAGTGGAAAGCACAGATCTTGGGAAGTTGTCGGCAAAACCTAATTTCATAGATCAAGCAGAGTCGAGTCAGCAGAAATCTCTTTCGAAGAATATTTTTCCGAAAAGTGTGACAAAGGTTGTTGGTTTTGAAGTGACAGAAGATGATAAACCTACTTCAAAGGCGAAAACTCTAAAGGTCAAGTGTGGTGCTACTGACAAGTTTTCAGAAACGTCACAAGGCTCGGATAAACAAATTATGTCAGATTATGATACAGGAAACAAAGCTACGGTCAAAGTCAATAAAATAGTATTTTCAAACAAGACGAAACCTGAAGATGTGCTGGTTGAACCTCATAAGCCCTCCATTGTGATAAAGCCGCCGGTGGAGGCTGATAGAGACCAACATCGCAAGAAAATTATTATCAAAAAACCAAAGGAGATAGTTGAGAATTACCTGGATGGAAGTTTTGATTTTGACTACAGGAAAACAAAGAAGATCGTTGAATTGTCGAGTTTTGATATACGTAAGGAGCATGAAATCGAAACCTTTTATGAAGAACCATCTAAGATGAGAGGTGCAGAGAGTAACCAGTGGTGGGAGGAGGAGAAAAGGAAAAAGCCCGAGAGACAGCATGAAGAAAGATACAAGAGGTTAGAAAAGGTGAGGAACACTGAAGAGCAGCCGGCATACATAATGATGTACGCAAATGGCATTAGAAGAGAGAGGGAAGAAGAAGATGAACATAAGAAGGCAATGGCTAGGGCAAAGAAGACAAAAAAGAGAAGCCATGAATTTAGGGATGAGTACTTGGACGATGTTCCTCCGAGAAGAAATGACCGAAGAATACCAGAGAGAGACAGAATGGTGCTGAGGAAGCCATCCTTGGAGTATGCAAAGCATGATCCTGAGTACACCCAGCCGGCTAAACGGAGAAGGGGAGGGGAAGTGAGTAGTTTTCATTCTCTGACTTGTTTTTCTTAAGGTGAATAATAAATTTACATTCAGTGCACTTCAATTGAGCTTGCAGGTCGGTTTGTCAAACATCTTGGAAAACATTGTGGAGACTCTAAAAGACAGGAAGGAGATATGCTACCTATTTTTAAAGCCAGTATCCAAGAAAGAAGCTCCTGATTATTTGGACATCATCGAGCGTCCCATGGATTTGTCAACAATTAGGGATAAAGTGAGGAGAATGGAGTACAAAAACCGCGATGATTTTAGGCACGACGTGTGTCTGATTGCGTTTAACGCTCATAGATACAATGATCGACGTAATCCAGGTATTCCTCCTCTCGCAGACCAACTTCTTGAGCTCTGTGACTACTTGTTAGATCAATATGATGCAGACTTAACTGAAGCAGAGGCTGGGATTGATTGAACAGACCAACATACAATAGTTTTTTTTTTTTCAAGGTCCTTTTTCGATCATTTTGTTACCAATTTTGAACCTATCTTCTCTCTCAATTGGCCTCCCCCCTGATTGCTGTTAGGAGCATACCCATCATTGTTGTTGTATATATGTATAGTTTTTTTTTTTCCAATTTATGAACCCTCGAGAATATTTGATCTCTGGGTTCTATCAATGTATTTAAACTCTATGTAGAATGTATTATACCTTTGCAACTGCAATGCTAGTCTGTTGTATGGAATTTTACTTCAAATTTACGAGTATTCTCTCTTTTTACTATATTTACACAGGGTGGATAATGAGAAAACCTTGGAAATCTAGATTACTTCTATGTATCTATCGATCTTCGAATGTATGGAATTTTACTTCAAATTTACGAGTATTCTCTCTTGTAACTATGTAGAATGTATTATACCTTTGCAACTGCAATGCTAGTCTGTTGTATGGAATTTTACTTCAAATTTACGAGTATTCTCTCTTTTTACTATATTTACACAGGGTGGATAATGAGAAAACCTTGGAAATCTAGCTTACTTCTATGTATCTATTGATCTTCGAATGTCTTTTATGAATTAGTTGAACGTTTAGATAATTATCGTGAACTTGTGTGATTTTGCGAATATATTATTTATACATACATAACTTGGCTAAGCTAATTTTTTTGATGTACGAGTATCTCCACTATTTCATGTCAGCATTCCAATGAAAATGGAATAAAAGTAGGAAAAAAACGATTTATTGGACTGATACTAAATTTTGATCCTAAGTATGGGAATAACCCGGACCCGTATTAAACTCGTCTAGCTGGGCTGGGTTTGGATCCGCTCTAACAGGTTTCTAAAGCGGGGTGGGCCCTGGTTTGGCCGAATCCATCTTGTTTATATATATTAATTTTTTTTAACTTGAATATCTAAAGTATATTTCATTTCATTGGTTCAATCATTTTGACGTCATTATTTAAGTTTATATCAAAATTCATGCGTTCATATTATAGAAGCTGTACATTTTAAAGGGAATGCAAGCAAATTAGTAAAAATCTTGTAACTTAGAGATATTTACTAGAAAAAATATAAAATTTAATCATGAAACTCAATTTTTGTGCTTCAAAATTGATTTTTTGCTAATAATATATATATATATATGTGTGTGTGTGTCTCAATCGGTGTGGGTATGAGAACATTTTATAGCAGGGCAGGTTCCAGGTTTGGTCAAACCTGCCTCCTTACTATCCCTAATTTTGATTAATTAAATGACCAAAACATAGATTAGACCAATTTCCATAACAATATTGGAAATTTTTTTTATTTATATATAGGCATATGAAGATTGTTTTAAGATATTAAGATGAAACCATGTTTACACACTAGTTTTTTTTTTTCCTCGAATCTTTTGTTATGATTGTTCAAACAATAAAATAAAAACATAAGATGAGAATCGGAAATATTACATAAGACTAAGAATACATATTTTTATTACAATCAACAACAAAACCAAACCAACAATAAACAACTAAAATAGTAATTAAACAACTTGAGAAAACATCGAAAATGGTTTACAATTCGGTTTGGCATGAACATTCTTTTATATAAACACATGCATTTTTCATTCAAGTGATGGGATAGATTCAAGAATCAATGACAAAACAATTTATTGGGGATGCCGTACCCATCTCCACTGGTGGGTTTCATTGTTGCTGCTCTTAAGGGCACTGCCCTCAGGGGCATCATCTACCATCCATTTAAAATCGTTTTTTTCCTTTTTAAAAAAAGATTCCAAATGAATGGTGATGATGTCCCTAAGGACACTGCCCCTAAGGGCATCATCAAACAAACCCTCCACTGTGATAGATGCGTTGTGTTGCCCGGATCAAATTCGTAGAAGTTTCAACAAGATCCTTCGAGTAGGGACAATTCGACAACATCTCTCGGTTAAATTTCTTGAATGTTTCACTTATCAACTACTTAACATGCCCACAAGCTTCTTCTTCAGAACAACCAGCCTCCTCCATATAGCATTGGATTGATTTTGAAACATCTCCTCTCTTCATTTCATCCTTGATGATTGATTCATAACACCATATTAAAAAGAAATGTGAAGTCTAATCAAATCTTTACTCAAAATCCACCGGAATGGAACCAAGCTTGCTTTGAGTTTATTGTACTTACCGACGAAGTTCCCAAATCATCAATAAGACGGCGAAGAACTGCTGTCCACCGGACTAGGTCTGGTAATTTCGTTAGATCCTTTTAACATCTTCTCTTCTATTAGATTTTCGATGCAGATGTAAGCGTGAACACATACTAATGGAATGGAAATTGATACTAAGCCATTTTCAAGAAACTCATCAAGAGTTGGAGTGTAGCCACTGGAAAACCATCTTGCTTCAACCATGTATACATTACAAAGTTTTGCCCACTGAATAAAGAGAAATCATTCTTTCAAAAAAAAAAAAACTAAATAAATAAATAAATAAAGAGAAGCCATGAAACTACAATGTTAGTCTGCTGTATGGAATTTTACTGCAAATTTACGAGTTTTCTCTCTTAGAAACTATATCTACACAGTGGATAATGAAGAAACATTAGAAATCTAGATTACTTCTATATATTGATCGAATGTTTTCTATGAATTAGTTGAACATTTAGATACTTACGGCGAACTATTGTAAATTTCGAATATATTTTTTATATTTGATCATAATCTATAAATTCAAAGGCTCCGTCTTGTCCAGCGGTGGAGCCACCCTTGAGATAGGGTGATCTTCAGCCCAATGTAATGTTTCGGAAGAAAAAAAATTTAATTTAATTTTTTAGAAATTTAATTTTTTAGTACAACCCTATAAATCGTCGCAGCCATTTAACCCACCTAATCCGACCAGTCCCAGGTAATATTGATTCCTGACTCGGCCCCTGGTCTTGTTTACGAAAATCTGTTTGACATCAAGAATTTATTTTTATTTATTTAAGTAATTGCTTGAAATAAAATGATATATAATTTAAATAATAAGCATTTGCAGTTCGAAGAAAACAAAAGGTTAAATATGGATGATAACTAAGAGAAGTCAACTTTGCTTGTGTTCATCTTCACTCAGAAAAGAAAAAAAACATAACATAATATTGTCAGACAACAAGAAGAGAAAATTTTAAACAAACTAATATATCACGATAACCAATATCATATTTTTACTTCTAAATTCATTGATTTATGTCTATGGCCAACCAATATTCACATACAACGTACGTGTTTGATATTACTTATATGAACATCCGAGACGGACAATAATATGGTTAGTTTGATGTTACTCTCTCTTTCTCACATCTTAAACTATCTGAATATGATATGCTTGGGATCGGGGAATCCATAGCATAGGGTATATCATATACTTGTACACCCTAGGGCGGCGTTAGGTAGCATAAAAAAAACCTTAAGGTTCATCTTATGTCAAATATGCCACTCCGGAGTCTTTTTGGATAGTCTCCCTAATCGGGTGGGTGCCAAACGATCTTTCAACCAAATCCCCTTAAAACATTATGTGCGGGTCTCCCGGCATGCGGCTCATGGCATTCGAGGAAAATGTTATGGTCGGTCATAAAGATAAAGGTGGTGAAACCCAATAATCGAAGCAAACTAGCAATTTAGATAAGAGGGTGATATGACAATGTCAATCAATCTCACTTACTACATGAATCATTAATTGGAAACACAAATTTGACAGATTTTAATCCCTTTCTTTCCCATCCATCATTATTTTCTAATAATTTACATCACCAAGTAAGCATCCTAAAACCCAAAGAAACACAACTCAAAATCATAAAAATAAATAAAAAATGTAAGAAAAAATGTTGCAACAATCTGTATGTTTCAAATAATCAATTCCACCATTGGTGGACAGCAATTCCTTCATCTCTCACTTTTCCATACAATGCCAAACACTGCCAATAAGCCCTTTTACTTCTTCCATTCTTATTCTTTCCACGCTGCCATTGGTTCTTGCATTCCAAGAACAGCTCATCCACAAGACATATGCTCCTATCCTTAAGCATCTCCTCCACCACCTCCGCCTCCGCTTTCATCACCACGTAGTCTTTCTGCCTTACGTTCTTTGTTATCCAAAGTGACACACCCGTTTCTTGAGGCACGGTTTCACTATTGTCATTCTTCTGGTTGTTGCCAACGATCTCCATGTCAATGATGTCATAGACCTCGAATTCTTGATCCCTAATGGGATAGTTCTTGTAAAACCAGTCTACTGCACTCCTGTCATCAGATATGAAGATTCGACGTGGATACTCCTCCAAAGAATCTTTCAACAGATCAGGAAGAAACTTGACCTTTCTTGATGTGAAGCGCGATCTTTTCCTCAATAATGCTCTTGTAGGCGGCTCAAGAAAAGCGTCTTCCAAGCCCTTCAATGCAGCTTTCTTCTCCTCCTTCGATGATGTGTCATCACCATAAGAAACTCGCCTTGTTGGGGAATATGCAGAGCCATTTGGGGACGCCCTGACTTTCTTCATTGCCACCACTGTGTACTCGAATCTCCTGAGATATACAACTCTATAATTTCCAAGAAATTGCAGCTCGTTGGAGGGATCATCCCCAAATTGCGAAATCACGATGCTACCCTCTTTAAGAGATCGATCAATCATCTCAATTCCGCAGAGGCTCCTCACAAACAAAAAATCAAACATCTGGCTCGCAGCCATCTTGCTATCATCGGCTACCAAATCAATGCCACGTTTTCTCAAGAACTCGAAATCTTTATCAATTTCACCAATTCCAGAGCCTAAAACCAGCCCTTTCTGGCCTTTTTTTATAAGCCCTTCGTCCACTAAATCGCGTAAAAGAACTGGTAAAATCTTGAGCCCATTAGAAGTGCTGATATCTGCATTGGAATTGGAAGTTCTCGTAACATATACAATCGAAGGCAATGCCATCAAAACCAGCGCCAAGAACAAAGATCTCGACAAGATACGCAAAACCCATGAATCAGGAAGCTTGATCACCAAAAGGGGCTGAGGATTCAACCCAATTCTCCCCACATTACTCATTTGACCCACATCAATCTTGGCTCGGTACCCACGAGCCAAATAGCCCATCTTCCACCCCCAAACAATGGCCAAAACAAATAAAAGAAATCCTGGATCCAAATTGCACTAAAAATCGCCTACTTTTTCAAATTTAGTTTTCTCCTAAAAATTCAAGAATGAAAGAGAGAAAAGCAAGCGCGGCAATGGTGGAAGACTTCTAGCGAGTGCTAAATCTGGAAGCTGTGTGATTTCCACCCACGAGAGCAACACGGGAACTTCGGATTCTACACCACAAGAGCAACAATTCTTTAATCCTCGCAATTTCCATGATGTTTCTTGCTGTGTTCTTCTAGCAACTCAAAAGGCCGGTCTACCTCTTCATCTCGAAATCCTATATAAAAAAAACTCAACCACCATCAACCAGAAAATATTACCAAATGCGAAGAAGGTGGCTGAGAAAACAGACAAGAATCGATTGAATGTACTGTCAAATTATGAATGAACAAAGAATGGCTGGTTCATGTGAATATATACGGTTTGTGGAATGGAGTTAGCGTACGATTGCTTTAAGATTTGGTGTTTGTGTGTGGTGTTAGTTTCATGTTTGATTGCTAGAATTAAGGTGGGATTAGGGATGCTCCAAAGTCCAAATCATTTGATTTTAACGAATGATCGGTAAATAATGATTTCTTGTACTGTGTTTCTGTGTGTTCTTCGAGAGATGGGAGGTTGATGTTTGACCGTGGGGAAACAGTGTCCTCGGTTATATGATTATTCAAAGAGAAAATTATATATATGGATAATTTTTTAAAACATCTTTCAAACTAAATTTCTCAAAAAAAAAACTTTTCTCAACTAAAAACACATCGTAGAAAACTTCTTTCAAATAAATCTATTTTATGAAACCCTAATCTAATTAGTTTACTTTCATGGCTAAATTACCCATATTTCATTGAGTGAATCACCAAAATAAGTAGCATATGAATAGATACACGTTCGTCACCCCCCCTCCTCTGCCACCATCTCGTCTCCTCCTCCTCAACCACCATTTCGTCTCTCTCGCTAGTAGCTGCACAGTTGAAAGCAAAATTTGAAATTTGCTTCAATTATATTTCTCTTCTTCTCTATTGAATGATTGGACAGTTTTTTTGCTATTTGGGATTTTTGTTCTTCAATCAACATTAAATTTTTATTTCGATTTTGGTGCGCGTTATGTGTTTGTTAAATATTTTTTCAAAGACTTGCTATAAACTATGGTTTGAAAAAATATATATAATGTACAGTGAAGGAGTTGTGATTTCGAGTTACTGAGCGTATAAAACTACTAAAAAAAATAACCAAGTGGTGAGTTGTGATTTCGAATTACCGTGTGTATAAAACTACTAAAAATAATGAAGAAGTGCTGAATATGATATTATTGTATGTGTTTGGATTCAAATGCAGACTTATTCATGGTGACGTTCCAATCTAAGTTTCTTCAAGTTTTGGATATTTCTTTAATATCAAATAAGATGCTGTGATTTCCAACATGAAAGATTTAAACTGGAAATTTCAGACATCATGCTACTTATTCTTGTTTAAGATTGTTAATTATTCAACTTTGATTGGGAATATAAGATGGTGTTACAAGGAATTACCTAGCGGTGCATGTAATTTACATGCACGGTGCATGTAAATTACATGCACCTGTAGAGTCTTTAACAAAAAAACATAGTCTATCGATGTATGTAAATTACATGCACCCCTTGATCGGTGCATGTAAATTACATGCACCTATATACTCAGTTACTATTTTTAACCAAAAACAAAGTATGTTGATGAATATAATTTACATGCACCGATAGACTCAACGGTGATGTAATTTACATTACATGTAATGTAAATTAGGAGGCTCGAATCTTGGTGCATCTATTTATGGAGGGTTTAGTTTGAAGGTTGTTTTTTTGCTCTTTCTCTTTTTAATTTTGGAGGATTGTATTGAGTTTAATATTGGATTACCTAGCGATGCATGCATGCACCGTCGAGTCTATCGGTGCATGTAAATTACATGCACCGTCTGAGTCTATCGGTGCAGGTAAATTACATGCACCGATAGACTCAAGTACTCTTTTTACTTTTTGAAACTGCAAGTTTTTCTGCTGTTAAAAATAATAGGATCCTGAAGCTCTTGATCAACTTTGAAACTCTCTGTCCAAATATCAATACTCATCTTTTTCTTGGTTAAAAATCCAAAATTTTTACTTTTAACTCTAGTTTATCTGACTGATTAGTAATAGAAAACGATTGTGAAATACAACAAAGATATTTATTAATGCGGGAGGCCTTTTTAAAGCAAGTACAGGTGCAATATCGAAGAAACTAAAGGCCAAAATAATTTTTAATATATTCTATTTTATGTAAAATACTTTGATATTAATATTTACTTAAAATTTCAATAAACTTATTTTCTCACATTCAATAAAAGGATATTTGCATCTTCGATTCTATGTTGACATCAGAAGCACGAGCAAGACTTCCTCGGATCGCACTAGTAAAACCTAAGAAGGTTAGAGTCATGGCTGAAAAAAAAACCGTCAATCAACGGTGGTGGATGGCGGTGATCACGTAGACTGCAAAAACGGTGGGTAGCAAAAGTTTAAATAAGCAGCCTCTGCTTCATCTCCATGGCTGCGTGACAATTTACGAGGAGCGGAGGTGGCAGAGAGCTGGTACAAGAAGGGGCGGTGGTTGTTCTGGTGGGAAGGAGAAGCTCACATGTCTATTTTGGTCTTTTTGACCTAAAAGGGACTTAATTGAAAGAAATTTTTTTTGGTTGATTGGGCCGAAAAACTTTCACCTTCTAGTACCGGCCCGAAATTTGCCCTTATTAAAAATGTTTTGAAAACCGGTCCGAATCGGCCGGTTCAACCTATTTAATATGTAACCGATGCTTGGTCTAATTCGGTTAACCCTTCAAAACCACTCTTCTAATAAATCAGTGAGAACCAGATTAAATCAGTAAAAAAACGGTTCAACCAGTGAACCAGTTGACTGGTTAAACCAACAGGTTCCGTCATTTTTCTTTAATTTTTTAAAATTATAAATCAAATTTTAGAACAAAATATATTATATATAATTTATTGTTATTGAAATGGTTACAAAATAATATTTTATGTATGTTTTTATCAAAAAATTCATATAATTCAATAAATGTGTCTTGTATTGTATATAAACATGTTAGTTCCTCGTTAAATTATAATATATGTGAATAATTTCCTAATATTTTTAAACATTTTCTTATAATTTTGGGATATTGTTCTTTTTGGGCATTATTTGTTGTTTTTGGAGATGTTTTATTATTATTTTTTATGTTTGACATTTGATTTTATCTGATTTTTGAAGTTTGACATGTTATGCTGGTGCAATGATATTTTTTTATTGTGAACAACTTAAAACTATAGCAAATACATGGTATATATATTTTACAAATCTTAAAATAGATATTACATAATGCTGACATCATCACCGGTTGAATCAATGGTTCAACCGATCGAACCTGTAACCAGTAAGAGGGCCGATTTCATGTCCAGTCCGATTTTCAAAACACTGATTATTAGTTCATTTGGCACCGCGCCTAGTGCAGTGCCATTTGTCAGATCGTTGGGTAGTCGCTTTCCATAAGAGTGTTATTATAACTTATAGTGACGCTCTAAAGCGACGCAATCACCGACGCAATCACTATATTTTGCAATACATGAAAGTGTCACAATATCTCATATAACATTATTTAGCGTCATTTAAGAGTTCAATAACCAACTTAGCTAACTCATTTAGGGACAAAATAAAACCTAACCATACGTTGACATGATGACGTTCACAGTGTTAATGAAAAGTGCCACTACATACGTCAGACACACTAAAGCTAATTGCATTACAATATCTTATTATTATTATTTTTTTTTCATTTTTTGTACTTATACATATAAAAACAAATAAAAGCAAATATCTGTATTAACTTAAAATCATGAAACCTGAACAAAATTCTATCTCATTTTAGAAAGCAAAATTACACAAATTTAGTAAAACTATAATCAAGTTGGATAAAAAAAACTTCAAGCTATCAAAGTAATTACGAAAAAATTAAATGAAGCTTCTGACAACTTGCAATAGCTTCCTTGTCATGTTCCATCAATTACAACCTACACAAATTATATACAGAAATTACATTTGCATAATGTTAAAGCTTATTAATGAGTACCAAATGCTTTAGCCAAGAAATGCTATTTCCAAGTAAGTTTTAACTCGTAAATGAACAAGTAAGTTTTATATCCACACCTTAGTGTTTGTAACTCATCCATATCAAGATTAATTTCTTCAAGAGAATGAAGATTCAATCAACTGCAGATAAAATCCATGGTGTTGTTTTCCACAACGGAGTCATAAAAATGATCTTATTCCAATCTAAATTTCCCAAAATTTTCTTTTAATACCGAATTGAAGTGGCCAGTAAAATTACACTTAGCTAATAACCTAAACCCAATTAGCCAATAATTCTAATTTCTACCAATCATTTCACATGAGGCATCAATTATTAATCTGATTTAACTTTTCAAAAACAATAGAGTATCCAGTGTCACATGCCCAAAAGATCATTGCTAAAAGGCATCATAAGCAGGGAACCTCACAGTGATTTTAGAGCTAAAAAGAAGAAGCACAACAGTGAACCAATATTGGCAGGACCAACAGAAGATCAAATATCAAACAATTGAAATCGTAAGGTAATTCTTTTAACGACTTCTATGGAGTTATAGGCCTCTCGAACTCTATAAATTTCCACGATATGAATATCTTCTATCCTATTCACAACCCCCTCTCTCGAGTGATAGATCACAAATATATCATCATTCAATCTATGGTCAGTAGATCAAAAGCATTAAGAGCAGGGAAACACAGATAAACCATATGAAAATCCAAATAAATCAATCAATTCATAATAAGCGTAGTTTCAAAATGAGATACATCGTTCTCCTAGAAAAATAAAGTTAGTTCATGATATAATGAAATAAACACATAGACATGCTTAAACAATCCATAAAACCAAATAAAAGTTAGAAATACAAAACGATTTAGAAGCTATTCTTCGCTCCCAGATGAACGTCTACTCGTGATGAAATCTTTACTTCCAAACCCCTCAAGTCCGAGTGGATCAGATAAGGAAGGTAGGAAAAATTTCCAAAATTCTGGTGTCGTATTTACCCTGAAGATACTGGCGTAAGTATGCCGATGATGTGTTAAAAATTTGGCTTCCTGCGTGACTGGCGTATTTACGCATTGGATCCGGCGTAATTACACCTCCTCTGGCGTAGCTACGCCTCAAAATGGCGTAGTTACGCCTACTTTAATTCTTCATAAAATTGCAATTGCCTCAACATTGGCGTATTTACGCCTCAAAATGGTGTAAGTACGCCTGATTTAATTTTTCACAAATTGTATTTGCCGTAGCTCTGCGTAATTACGCCCAATGAAAGCATATTTACACCTTTTTATAGGATTCCCTTTACACCATCTTTGTGCCACTATATTCAATAAAAAGAAACAAGAAACGCAAGAGACGAAGGCATACTCGTGCATGGGATGCGTTTCCTCGATACAAACAGACATATTACCAAGACCAGTTAATAGTTTATTAATAATCGATAATTAGAAACAATAATCAAGTAACATTTGATTCACTCCATCTCAAATGTTATAGTTTTGCTGCAGTGAACCGATCAAGTTCGACGATTATTAAAACATAATTTTAAATAATAAAGTTAATTTATCTTAAAAATTACTTAACAATTTTAAATATATATATCATAAAATAAATTAAAATTTTCGCTTTGTTAAAAAAATTCAGATATCCAACACATAAATTTAGTCACCAAAAAAAACAAAAAGATTGTTTACTCTACCAAATATAACATTAAAGAAAGGGCACCAACATCATTAATTTTAACCTGATATGAAAGTACATTTTCATCAATTTTTCACATATCAACAAATTCATTATATTTAATTCAAAATTCACCACTCATCATTAATCAACACTAAATACAGAAGCCATTAAGCACTAATCACAGCAAAACAAAGAGAGGCATAACTCCAACATTAAATCTAAACCGTGTAAATCCTGCAACCCAAACAACTTGGAACGGACTGATAAACATAGCCACCATCTGCAAAGTGTGATACATATGAACCCAAAAGAATCAAGAACGTGAAGCCCATTCATATAAAATACCGGAGATGTCATTTCTGTATTTTATCAAAACATTAGCGGATATGAAAAATTTCTAGATGCTAGATAGTAGATTCTAAGAGCATCTACTCTCACCAGGGTAAACAATGTGAGAGACAAAGGGATGCACATCTATGGGGGAGGTGGCACATATGTAAAAGGTGCATTTGAAACTGGGCTGTGTATGAAGGGCTTAGATGTAGCTCTCTCCTGTGGTGAAATGTTTTCTCTGGTGCCAAAAATGCACACCACAATATCAGAACAAGAAAATATAAAACAAATCCACTGAGAAGCGAAGATCCCTCGCCTGAAAGTGAAAACGTAAACGATATGCAGAAACATGTCAAAATATGAAAAGCTACAGGAAAATAGGAAAAGCTACAGATTTATAGGATGCATGCATCTACAAAAACTTTTTTCCTATGAAAATAAATCGAAACCAGAGTGAAAAATAGCCTACTCAGACAGGCAAAGTTGCCCATTAGTTCGAAAATGACCCACGTAATCGAAAAGATGAAGAAGAAAGTACGACGGGTAGCGGACACACCACCAACCACCGAACAAAAAATAATCAGATTTCAAATATATATACACATCTAAAAGAGAAGATATGTCACAAAACTAGTGGCAACATGTTGCAAACCAGGGGGAGCAACATAACCTAACGAATGAGAAATGGCCCAGAGTGAAGAAGCCAGGAGAAATAAATAAATAAAAAAGACAAAAAGTTACTGTTCATTACTACCGCAAAACTAGACTCAAAACACAGTTCAAGTCCTTCTCCACATATTATATTGTTCTAATTCTAATTCCAATTTTAATATTGTTCTAATTCTAATTATTAGTAAAAAAACTATATTTTAAAGATATTATTAAAAAATTGTGATGTATTAGTTTTATTTTTTTCAAATTAGACGAGCATTAGACCGAATTCCTCGAATGCCAGCCGCAGAGAACAATGACATCAACTAGGGCGCTATTGACCACTAGCCACTCGCTCGCCGCCAGCTCGGGCTCCGCGTTTCAAGTTCGTTATCCTAACCGTCTCCTCTCCTCCACCGGGAGCATGGCCCCTTCTTCTATCTTATCTACAGCCTTGCTCCTCTGCTCCATATTGCACCAGCCGCTAGCTGTAACAGCTTGCTTCTCGGGTGGCTCGCACCTTGGGTGGTGAGTCTGAGCTAGTGTGGCCTCAGCAATCGGCCTATGTTTCTGGGCGCACACATAAAGGCATGATTAGTTCCACAAATCTCACTGCACTGACCATAGTAAACTCCTTCTCGTTGGTTTAGTCTTTGTTTTTTTGTATGTGTTTTAATATCATTTTGAAGAAAAATCTTTAAAAATGTCACATACCTTTTTTTAATATAACATGAATTATATTAATAAAACGACTGGTACAACGAAAATCCAGCCGAAACCCAATTGAGCCAATCAAGGAATGTTGACATCATTTCTTAGTAAAAATTGGTAATTACATTGAAAAAGTTTAAATTAGATGATTTTTCCAACATTTATTAGTCATCGAGTATGCCTTGACGCTTCATAACTTCAATTGGCAACCATTATTGTAGTACTAATATATGTTGATATCCTTTTTTGGCATATTCAATTGTGCGCTCCAATTAACATGTTCTATAAGGTGGGTGCCATTTATAAAATAGGGTAACTCTTGGATTCTTCTGACACCCATTACAAATTCAAAATGTATTTGGTTCATATTCAGAATGTACATAATCTACACTTAACATCACGAATTCACAACTTACTTATGCTAAAAAAGTACTCGGTTGGTCTGTTTGAAAACACTTGGTGGTATCAAATTAATGTTAAGAGAAATGTACTTGGTTTGTATGCAAACTGTATCTACTTTATATTCAAAACGTACTCGGGTTATGTTCAAAAAGTACTCGATTGGTGTGTTTAAAAGCACTTGATGGTATCAAATGAATGTGAAGAGAATGATACTTGGTTTACATGCATACTGTACCTACTTTATGTTCAAAACGTACTCGGATTACGTTCAAAAAGTACTTTGTTGGTGTGTTTAAAAGCACTTGATGTCATCAAATGAATGTTAAGATAATTATACTTGGTTTGTATTCAAACTGCACATACTTTATGTTCAAAAAGTAATCGGATTATGTTCAAAAAGTACCCGATTGGTGTGTTTAAAAGCACTTGGTATCAAATGAATGTTAAGAGAACGATACTTGGTTTGTATTCAAAATGTACTTACTTTATGTTCAAAAAGTACTCGGGTTATGTTAAAAAACTACTCGGTTGGTGTGTTTAAAAGCATTTGATATCAAATGAATGCTAAGATGAAGGTAATTGGTTTGTATTCAACACTTTGTGTTCAAAAAGAAAAAAGTACTCAGGTTATGTTCAAAAAATATCTTGTTGGTGTGTTTAAGCACTTGGTGGTTTCAAATGAATGTTAAGAGAAATGTATTTGGTTCGTATTCAAAATGTACATACTTTATGTTCAGAAATTACTCGGATTATGTTCAAAAAGTACTCGATTGATGTGTTTAAAAGCACTTGGTCTCAAATGAATATTAAGATAAATGTACTTAGTTTGTATTAAGAAAGTACTCGGTTTATGGTAAAAAAAGTACTCGGATTATGTTCAAAAAGTACTAGGTCGGTTCATTGACTAAACCATGACATATCACAATTCAACTAAAATAAAATCATTTGGTTCATTCATCCGCTAAAATCATTTGGTTCATTCATCCACCAGAAACTACACAATATTTAATAAACCATGTACATTTCACAATTCACATAAAGTCCAAAAATTTGGTTCATTCATCCACTAAAATCATTTGGTTCATTTATCTATAAAAAAGTACATAATATATAACAAACAACTATACATAAACAATGCAAATTGTTTAGATTATTTTAAAATTTCATTCATCCATTAAAATCATTGACTACACAGGAGTCCATGCTCATGCCTCAGAACGGTTGCAGCTAAATGGTCCCTATATGCCTTCATCAAACACACGAGTTGATCCTTCTACATTTCAAATATGTCAACAGTGAAGCATTCAGCGTACAGATACTCAAACACACCACAATCTGATTTTTCTTCTTGTTTTGCATAAGGATCTTCTGCATGGTGCTCCTGAAGCAGATATGATAGCAACGGACTACCAGACCAACCTCATTTTTCTCTACAACTTTTGAAGAACTGCTTTCCATTATCTACAATTTCAGCATATAACATAATTTAGTACCAATAAAACATAACTCAAGTACACAATAACTGATAATCAACTACTTTAAATAACTCATAATCAAGTAATTTTCCAGCATTCATAATCAAAACTTGCATAATTTGTTACGAAACCCAGAAGAAACTGCAACAAGAAATAAATCGAAAATAAACCAGAAACTGGGCCACAATAAAATTCCTCAACTACGCAAAAATAAATCTCATAAAATGTATACAAATAACAAGGGTTTCCACAACAAGATTGTGAAATATTACTCTGCTAAGTTGATCAATGTCAAGGGTTTGGTGTTCTTTCGGAATTATTGGGCTTTTTCAGTGGTTGGGTTGTTTATTCTGGCAGACGACAGACGTTGGTGCTCAGCAAAACTTCACAGTGGGAGGAACTTTTAAGGAGGAAGTTTACGTAGGGGAGGATGAAGGAATTTGGAGATGAAGGTTGTCGTGATTGGATGAAGAAATCTGGAGAAAATCAGGGGAAATTTTTGAAGTGTAAGAGGATGAATATGATTAAAAGGGTATTTGAGTCGATTACACATATTGGGGACTTGAAAATAAATTTCTTTTCAAATAGGGAGTGTATAGTTATGATATACACGAAATTAATTGGTAAGTTTAGGAAGCAAAGGGCAAAGTGGGGATATAATTTCTTTAAAATAACTTCTCAGTATTGTTGTTGCCTACTGTCAACTACTGCTATCCACTCAACTGTTCATCATCTCCTCCCGTTTCCCTGCATCTTTTACCCATTTCTCACATTAACTGAAAACCCTTCAGGAATCCGAGATTCTTCGTCTCTGATCCACGATTTGTAAGTAATCTGAAGGCCCTTCTCAGATTTCTCAAAATTTTGTGTTGTCTTTTTTTCGTTTATTGATTTTCTTTTTCTTGATATTACTTGTTTTTATGGCTTCACTTTTAGCTTGTTTATATTCTAGTCCTGATGATCTATAAGATCTGTGAGGTCTTATATATTTTTGGTCAATATCTGTTCTTTTTTTCTTCTTCTTGATTTTATTTTTATGGAGATTACTATGTTTTTTATGGGTTCCTTTTTTAAATCTATCCAAGATCTTAATATATGTTGATTTTTGTTCGTAATTATGGTGAATTGAAGCGAACACATAAGGCTATAGCTCACAGATTAGTTGACGCTTCTCGCAGTTCAAGTAATTGGTACTTAAAAAGCTCTTTTTTTTTCTTGTTTAATAGATGGATGATGCTGTAATTTTTAATCATGTTTGTGTGAATTCTCAATAGATCTTGTGTAATGTATATATAATTTTATTATTATGTCAAGCAGATATGCGGTTCTCATTTATATTTGGGTGAGAAAGCAAGATTAACAAATCTCATAGTTTGTTTAGATCCTCTTTTTTGATTTCTCCTAGGATCAGTTTTTTAGGACCTTAAAGTGGTCTCTATTTGTTTATTTATACTTCTTTATCTGTTTGATATACATGCATTCTACTGTGATTTTATTGATTCTTGCGTGTCTGTGTCGTGTCATATGCTAAGCACTCTGATTGTGTCTCACAAAGGTTCTATTTTTCTGTCATTTCAGGTTGCTTGGGGTGTATCAACATTAGAACATTCAACTGCAGTTTTCTCATTTGGGTTTAGGAGTCAACATTATGTGGTGGCTGAGTCTGTCCATTGACGTTTTTCGCAATGTTATCTCCTTGAATTTGTATTGCAGGGTTATTCTATAAGTTGCTCGTTTTCTATCAAGTGTGTCCTTTTCTGCGTTATCCTTCTACACTAGTCATCCATGGGATCCAATCACTTTCCTCTCTTTACTTGTTTTTTCTTTATCCTATAAGAGTAGCCAAAAGTTTCAAAACGCTGAATAGTAGTTAATTGAGCCAGTTATCACCTTTGCTTCTAATTAAAGTTAGTTGTCTTCTTTATCTTCATAAGCTTTTGTTTTATTTGAGTCAGTTTTATCATTCAACAGCAAATACTAGACATCTTCAACCTTGTTTTCAGCTTAGCCCCCTTCTCAATATTTAGTTATCCTTTGTGCATCCAAATTTTGTCTTCGAAGTAAAATAAAGGTCAAGAGGAGTTATGGTGTGCCAAGCAGCTAGCCAGACGAGATTTAGGGCGCTGAAACATGAACATGGCATTGCTGGGAGAACAACCATCGTAATTAGAGTCATAGAATGCTTTAAACATTTGCAGAATTGTCAGGTTCGTTCATAGTTCTGGTTACGATATTTGATGTCACTTCTTTGAAATTCTATCATAAAGGTTCCTTAATCAACTGAGATGTTGGTCATATTATGTAATTATGTGGATGACAAAGTACTATCTTTCTCCTTTGACTGTTGCAGGCTGAGTATTTCCGTCATTTGCTGAAACCTGTAACGTAGTTTGCTTCCAAGTTTCCGTGTCCACATCAAGCTAGCAACATTTATTTTCTTGTTTTGTTTAGCATACCCAAATTAGTATATTTGCAGACTAAATTCAAGCATTATCCCGGTATGTTTATTAACATTTTCATGTTACTTGCACTTATGTTAGCTAGATTCTTTTTCTTATCTTTGTAATTAGTATTTCAATCTCGTTACCAGGTTTGCCTTTTGATAAATCTTGTGTGCCAGGTTACTCTTTTGACTGGACGGTTATGGTCAAAGAGTCTCACACTTGTCAGCAGTTCTCTGCTCGCAACACCCCTGATTTGGACCACCTGCCCTTTTTACAGCTGGACCAGTGCATCCCTCCTTCCACATGTACTGCCAATGTTGCTTTTCCGGAATTTTCAGTTTCTATTTTACCTGGTTCGAATGCTGGGCATCAAGATGCAGTTGACACTCTCTTAAAACTGCCGCCTCTGAATTGTGATGTACCATATGATACTGGAAACCTGTACTCCAAAGATTCCCAACGCGTCTTACTCAACAGGCTTGGGGTCGCAGCTAAACCGATTGACGGGACTTGCGATCACAAAAACTTTCTCTTTTTCGACCAATCTGGGAATAAAACCAGATTGTTTTTTAGTTCCTCCTTTCTTCACCAAAATCAGATTGTTGCCTCCAAGATTCCTCCTTGTGCTAATGGTTCACATGAACAACTAGTAGCTCAAGTGGACACGCATTACTCGGTGAATCCCATTGAAGAAAAATGGGATGAAAATCAGTTGACTGATGGAGAAGATGAGATGCTTGAAGATTCCGAAGAAATCAATGCTTTGCTTTACTCTGATGGTGAAGAGGACTATGAGGATGGTGATGATGAGAATGATGAAGTTACTAGCACGGGACGTGCTCCATCTATCACTGAAGTTGTGCATGATAAAGAAAAATTCTTTGAGAAACTTGATGAAGAAGTAGCGAGTTCTGATGACTTGCCTAAAAGGCAAAAATTGCTTGATGGTAGCTTCAAGAAACCATCATTGGTGGGTACTGAAAGTCCCACGAAACTGGATACTTCATACAAATACGAGGATGATGTGGAATCAAGTTTTGCCGGTAAGAGAAACCGCTGTGATGATATGTACTCCAGTAAGAGTGAAAAGAAGGTTAAAGTCCACGAGGCATTAAAGATCCTAGAGAGTATCATCCCCGGGGTAAAGAGTATGGATCCACTTTCCATAATCGACAAAGCTATTACTCACTTGAAATTCATGAAACTCGAGGCCGAATCTCTTGGTCTTGGCCTCTCCAACCCGAATGGCAAACTTGCTTTTCCTTGACACTTAATTCGGAGAGACGAATGCAAGCAGAAACCATTATGTGTGTTTTTGAATAAACTTATTGAAAGTAGGAAGGTGGGATTTCCCCCTACGGGTGTGGTGTGGGACAAGAAAAGGGGAGCCTATGAAATTTGTGCTTTTTTAACTCTTGAGGTGGTGAAGGAAAATGGGGTTATGATACATACTGTTGACTTGAAATGATTATATTTGGAACTTTTGATGGATGAAAGCAAAGTGTGGGTAGATATGAAAGCATGGCGGTGTAGTGCCTTTTTCTTGGAATTGTTGGGGAAAAACTTCATGGATCAAGAGCATGCGTGGTTTGGTGTGTAGGTCCCACCCTCCTTTTTCAATTGTTTCTTGCTTTTATACTTTTTTTCCTTGAAAATATTGCATCTTTAGTCTTCAATCACTAAGTAAAGCTATTGGTCTAAGGCATCATCATGAAATTGTGGAATAGAAATCGGTTGTCAAATCTTCTTGTTTGTTTCCACTTGTGAAGTTTGTGTTGTAAACTCGCAGTATTTAAGAGGGACATGCATGTATTTGTCTTCTTGTTGTATTGTTATGTTGTGTATGTGAATAAATTTGACTATTTGAGGTGTGTTCGTAAAATAGTACATGTTTGAGCTATTTATTTATTTGTTTTTTTTTTTTTTTGAAAATATTTGTTTACATTGTTGAGTTCCGGACAAGAAATACTTGTATGTGTATGGTTTATATCTCATTTACAGAAATACGTGTATGTGTCTGGTTTATATCTCATTTATAACAGGTGTTAACGGTATGACTCTAATTTTTAAACTGCACTCCAAAAATCTCCATCACAATAATTAGACAAAATTGCAGTTCATGATAATCGAACACGTATATCAATTGTTGGATCAAGCGTTTGTCGCTTTACCAAAAATTATAGTTGATGGTAACATTATAACTCTAATATTTAAACAGTATAGCAGTTCAAACATCACATTTTGATTGCTTTATAAGCAGTGTCAATTATTACGTTCTAATAATACTATAATAGTATGCAAGAAAGTTGTGCAAATTTGAAGTTAGTAAATATCAGGCTTAGAGAGAGAATATACGAGGGAATATAATTTGAGAAAAGGAGCATATATATTTGATATTAAATTTAAACTCTAAAGATGATGCTCGTAAAAGTATATTACAACATACTAGATGTAAAACTTTATTAGAGTTTTACATTTATATTCTGTTATATTTACAATAATTATAAAAATAATTACAATCTTATAATTACACTCATTAACGTTAAATATTACATACCTCCATCAATGTATATTTCCATCTTACAGTTAACTCCTTAAATATGAATGCTAGCGTAAGATAGACGTGTGAAACAACCCGTTTAATCGTGCCATCACAGTTTGGAAACTGTTCGTAACGGTACGGCGGCCCGTTTCCACGAAAGAGATGGCAGGCACCCTTTGCCATGGCCCCTATGTTGCTTCGAATGTTACCGATCGGTAAAAACAAACATGTCAATATAATTAATATATTACTTCGAATGCTACCGAAGCACACCTATTGTTGATCGGTAGTGCCAATATGCCAAAATCATTGCCCAAGCACATCCCTGTCTATGGGTCGTGCATAGCATTTCGTGTCGTATCTGTGTGAGGCATCATGCCGCCCAGCATAATTGACACATCTAAATGTACGGTAGATAAAAATTGAGTGGATATGCATATATTTTTTAAACTTAACAAGAATAAAATAAGATTAATACAATATTGAGAGAGAGATACACGTAATTTATGTACTTTTTAATTTTTTTAAAAAAATAAGGTCAAATCGTAACTGTAACAGTTGATTAACCGAAACCGTAATCGGTGGTTCATGAACCATAATTGGAACCGTCAAGGAAGGTTAATTTTCGAGATTTTTTGAACCATCGAACCGAACATTATGAACCGTTGTCAGATCTAACTCCGTCTGTGACCAATTTGTTTAAATTTTAAAATATTAAATTTATCCTAAATTATTTGAAATTATTTTATTCATAATTTAAACATTACGCATCGATTAACTCAGACGCTTTTGTAATGTCTGTAATTGGGGAATACCTGTTGAAAGTGGTGTTATATTTAGGGCGTATTTGCAAAGTATTTTTATGTTGTTTTTGTTTAAAATTAAAAAAAATTATTTTTAATTAAAAACATTGAAGATTTCCTACTAAAATAAAAAAAAAATAGTTTAATAATTTTAATTAAGTACAAAATTACCGTCGAGTTTAAAGCAGACTTGCTTGTCTACTTTTATTTTTATCTGCTATTTTACATAAGCAATAGCAAAAACAAAACAGATAAACACTTTTCATATGAATTTGCAAACAATCACTTAAGAAATGGTTTGTTCGATGATGATTTTCTTAGAAGCGTTGAATATTATACATCAATTAAAAATCAATAATTGAAGGCATTTCCTGGGTAGCATCAAATTTACTCAAAATAAACAATTTAGATTTGACGACACAAATCTTGGTTTTTCTGCCTTTTCCAGTTGATTTTTCCTTTGGGTTTCGTCCCCTTAGGTGCTGGCTGAACATCTTTCACGCCGTCGCTTTCTCCTCAACTGTGCTTCGGTCCGCCGTCGTGTTCGGACGTATGGGCCTCGTGCGCTTTATGCTATTTAGACGTCATCCTCTCTGCCACATCCCCTCTTGTCTGCTTTTGGTCTCACAAGTTGGGATGTGGTCTGTCTTATTGTTGTTTGCTCACCAAATATGTTTTGGGTTACCGTGGACTTCGGGTTTTGGTCTGCGCTGACTCCTCTTTGCCTCCTTGAGGGTGTTCCCGACTCAGGTTTCATCTGGCTGGCCTGTGGTGGGATTCTGACTTTGTTGTATGATGCTTTGGTGGTGGTGGCGGGGCAACCCGCCCACTACTATGACCACTTGGTTTTGGAATGCTTGGGGTGTGGGAGATTCTCGGGCATTCTCCATCTCGCGGCTGCTTATACAGCAGCCTTCACCCCTTTTGTTATTACTCTGTAGTCATTATATTTTCTGTGTGTTCTGTGTTGTTTGCGTGTGGTGTGGTGTAGTACTTGTGGAGCCCAAGGCTTTCCCACCATTTTGATTACTTGTTAGGTCTGTCTATCTGAGTCTTATACTATTTTGGGTTTATGTTTGTAGTTTTTGCCTGCTGTTACTATATGGTTTTGGTGGTGGCATTTCATTAGCGCTTGGGCTTTTTTGCTAAGGGATCTTGCCTGATTTTGACTATTAGAGCTCTAGGTTTCAATTGAGGGGTTCTTATTATGTCTTTTATCAGTTTCTGTCTCCCGCTTATCCTCATTTGTACCTTTGGATTTTATTGAAGGCAACTAGCTACCTTGTTCAACCTCATCGTCTGCTTGGATTGAGGGGATCTGATCGGCCTCTGGTGGTCTCTGCTTTCTCTAGTTCGTGGTATTGAGTTTATGCTGTTGTTAAATCTTTCATTGAACCGCTTAGTACGACTCTTTCTGTTGTGTTTGTCTTTGCCAAGCTCCGCATTTGCATTTTTCGCTGTTTTGTTTTGGTTTGTCGTATATTTTGACATTTGGCTGGATTTTTCATATATTTACTGGTACATTAATTGATATAACATCTTTATGCTATTAAAAAAAGTCTAAACTTTACATGATTTTTTTTTTTTTTTTTGAAAAAGCAAGATTCGTGATTGAAAATCATGTGAAATCTGAAAATTTTGATTTTTTTTGTTCTTTAATGAGTACTTTAATCGCCCCTTTTAGGAAGAGACTATAAAACATCAAATATTTATAAAAAAAATTATTGGGATTAAAAAAAAAACAATGTTATTTTCTCTCGTTAATTTTGATTTTCTTTTTCTTTTCCACCAGTTTGTAATAAAATAAAAATGAAATCCACCTTTTATTTCATATTTGTGCACTGTTTTCTATCTCGATTCTAAATAATGTATATTAATTAATTTTTAAATTTATTTTAAAATATATATCATCCATCTAAATTAGAATAAAACCAGACTGAAATAAATAAGCTTATATATTTCTTTAATTAATGTCATTCTGCAACTTGTTTTTTCCTAATAATTTCAAGCATATACACAATCGTGGCTTGTGGGCTGCGCATCTTTTGGTCTCCTTATCTGTCGAAGACAGAGTCTCAAGTGCCATGTCTCTTAATACCTTCATTCATCTCATTTTCCCACTACTTATATCAACTTTTTGAATGATTTTATAATTTCATGCATTGGAATAAAACAATCATTTCTTACAAATTAAAATCACTTGTTCAAATTTTATAACCAAAGTCGATTAGAGCAGTAGCAGTGTAATGTTTTGTATGTATTATGTTAAACAGATTAACACAGTACTCAGAGTATCGAGCATATACCCAAGAATTATTCTATCACCTTATTGTCATGCACCAAATATCGTGACACGCAGACATGTGCGAGATGCTTGCTGGTTGGTTATAACGTGGGATTGTGGGATTGCAGGACGGCTCATAAGGGTCGAGTACGTGTCTTAGATGTTCGTCGGTCCTGCGTTAGGCATGCCGACCCAATCGAGTTTGGGGAGCTTGTCGCTGGTCTCGGACCTGACTAGGGCGGAAGGGCGAGCATTCTAGACACTAGACTGGTTGGGAGCTGTTCCCGCTTCCTTGATGAGCCCATGGGAGGGCGAAACCAGTAGGCATCGGAGATGGAATATGGCTTAACCTCGGAGTTATGGGGATCCGGGGTCGCCGCACGGGTTGTCGTCTGCGCCAAAACTCTGAGCCCGTGACAAATGTTATCAGAGCCAGATCGTGTGCACACTGCATTGGTTGCCAAGCGCTCTCTCACTGCACTGGCGGGTCCAGGAGGAATGGACGAGCAAGTGGGTTGCTCGCACCCAAAGGGGGGGTGTTCGCAAGTGGGTCCGACGAGTAGACAGGAAGCATCAGTGATACTTTTCCAAGCGCTCTAATGGAGGACGAGTAAGCAGGAAAGTCGCACACGGATCCCGGCCAAATTAAAATAGGGGAAGAGTTCTCCCCCCAAGCACGAGGGCGTGCATGGATTGAGTGGGGGAGAATGTCACGCACAAAATATCGTGACACGCGGACATGCGCGAGATGCTTGCTGGTTGGTTATAACTTGGGATTGCGGGACGGCTCATAAGGGTCGAGTACGTGTCTTAGATGTTCGTCTGTCCTGAGTTAGGCATGCCGACCCAATTGAGTTTGGGGAGCTTGTCGCTGGTCTCGGACCTGTCTAGGACGGAAGGGCGAGCATTCTAGAAACTAGACTGGTTGGGAGCTGTTCCCGCTTCCCTGATGAGCCCATGGGAGGGCGAAACCAGTAGGCATCGGAGATGGAATATTGCTTAACCTCGGAGTTATGGGGATCCGGGGTCGCCGCACGAGTTGTCGTCTGCGCCAAAACTCTGAACCCGTGACAAATGTTATCAGAGCCAGATCGTGTGCACACTGCATTGGTTGCCAAGCGCTCTCTCACTGCACTGGCGGGTCCAGGAGGAATGGACGAGCAATCGGGTTGCTCGCACCCAAAGGGGGGATGTTCGCAAGTGGGTCCGACGAGTAGACAGGAAGCATCAGTGATACTTTGCCAAGCGCTCTAATGGAGGACGAGTAAGCAGGAAAGTCGCACACGGATCCCGGCCAAATTAAAATAGGGGAAGAGTTCTCCCCCCCCCCCCCCCCCATGCACGAGGGCGTGCATGGATTGAGTGGGGGAGAATGTCACGCACCAAATATCGTGACACGCAGACATGCGCGAGATGCTTGCTGGTTGGTTATAACGTGGGATTGCGAGATTGCGGGACGGCTCATAAGGGTCGAGTACGTGTCTTAGATGTTCGTCTGTCCTGAGTTAGGCATGCCGACCCAATTGAGTTTGGGGAGCTTGTCGCTGGTCTCGGACCTGACTAAGACGGAAGGGCGAGCATTCTAGACACTAGACTGGTTGGGAGCTGTTCCCGCTTCCCTGATGAGCCCATGGGAAGGCGAAACCAGTAGGCATCGGAGATGGAATATGGCTTAACCTCGTAGTTATGGGGATCCGGGATCGCCGCACGGGTTGTCGTCTGCGCCAAAACTCTGAGCCCGTGACATTATGGACATCGACACACTAATCACCATACATGATGTAACTTAATTACAATTGTGCAACTCACAATTAACAAATATTTAGAGAACTTTTTTCATGCTCCGTGGATAAGCACGCATAAACGCGACTGCACAATGAGTTCATATACAACTATTTCGTATCAGTCCTCGTTTTACACAAAATAGTTAACCCAAGTTGTTGTAGTGGCCCAATGTAATCTATTATAAACCATTTTAAACTTTCATTTCAACCAATGTGGGATAAGGGTATTAAAATCGCCCATATTTTTTAACGCGACGCCCTCGTCGCGGCCTAATCCATTGATCCAACACCACCGGGAATCTTGAGGTGTACACTTTGCCCCGTAGGTTCAAGAGGTGGCTCTCGCGCTCGTAACATTTCACCACACAGGTTCAAGAGGTGGTTCTTACGCGCGTAGCACATTATCCCATATATCACTTCTCTCCCGGTTTTCCTACTGATGATAGTCTCTGATACTATTTTGTCATGCCTCTGGCCTAGGCCCGCGTAAACACGACAAACCATTTTAAATTTCATTTTCAACCAGCGTGGGACAAGAGTATTTCAACGTTTCCCAACAGAGACCAAGCAGAGACCACTCAAAGCATGTGTAGAGTAGTCTAGCATGTAGCCATTGTTTCCATCGGTGGTATGCTGGTATGACAAAATGGTATTAGATTTCAGTCCAAACACGTTAAAGTATATATGTCCTACTTGTTGGAATATGCCCTAAAGACCATTCATTAGTTGACTGATATTGGCAAACATTCTATTATGATATCTCATTTATGGTAATTCATTATTATATTTTATTTCATTGTCTACGTAATATGAATTTATATATAATAATGTTCTTATACATCGTTTGGTACATTGATAAGGGTGTGATAAACCATAATTTTTAACTATTCATCACTTACTTATCACATCTCATCCATTGTACAAAACGCTACCTTAGGCACCGTTTGGTACATTGTTAAGGATGTGACGAGCCATAATTTTTAATTATTCATCACTTAATTATTGCATCTCATCCATTGTACCAAATGCTACCTTAGAATAATAATATATTATTCTTAAATAGTCCCCCGTGGACGCTTTCATCGACTCTGCTTCCAACACGCTATAAATGTATAACTTTTAACATCGAATGGTTATACTTCGTGTAGATCATCTGGTGGAATCCGAATATTGTTTTATATTCCGCTGCATATTATCGTCGGATTCCTTACACTACTAATATTTACCAAAGTTTATTTTCACCAAAGAAGAAATGCGCAATTAGTAGGTTACATATAATTGGTTTCAATTCCTTGGTCCATAAAAGATAACAGCATAATGCCAAGGATATATAGATGTAGTAGACAGCATGACTGTGAGTTTGCTAAGCTGTTTGGTTTGCATGTGTGGTGTATTCTTTTGTGGGACATATTTTGCAAAACTACTTCCAATTATCTCCGTTGGCATTACATAATCAAACTTTGGGACGTTCTATACTACAGAGACTCAGTTGACTTGATAACTGATAATTATCATACATTATATATATAGCTATATGTATGTAGCTACACATGTTAGATGTGCATGAAAAACCATTTCTTTTGAACCAAACTGTTTATTGAGGTGAATCAAAGGACACACATCAAACAATGATAACAATCTGATTCTACTTCTGAATGACCTATCACAAAACCAAATATTCTTACAAGCAAAAATGAAAATGAAAGATAAAAATCTTACAACACAGAGCTGAACTATTAATTCATCTGCTGCTGAGATATTTGTTTAAGACTGTTTTTTCAAGAAATAGAATTCCTCCACCTTCTTGGTGCCTTTCTTTGATCTGGATTTGGTCCCTGAGTTCCATCATCACCATTTTCTGCAATCTTCGAAAGTTTGCCCAGTTTCTTCCATCCGGTACTCCATGCTGAGCTTGTTTTTGGCTTTGTCATCTTATCGAACTGACTTTGCAACATTTTGATGTCGTTTTGTAGTTCTAAGTACTTGGCCTTCACAGTCTCGAGTTCAAATTTAAGTGTGTTAATGTCCTTTTTAGCTGCAGTCCATCCTTCTTGGAAAGATTGTGGCGTTGCTTCGAGTAGAGTTTTTCTGTTCGATATCAAGGGCTGGTACTGGGATTCACCGGCTTCTTTCAAGGTGTTATTGGCTAAGGCGTTGCTTATTTTCACCTGCTCGGAGAAGAGGACTTGAACGACAACTCTGAGAGGGAGTCGTTCGTTTTGTGCAGCATGCATACATGCGTCGATTGAGAGTTTCTGGCAATCCATTACTCGGCAGAGTCTCTTTCTTTCATGTTCAGTCAGAGTTGGATGCGCCTGTCAAATGATCAGAAAATATTGATAATACGGTTTCTATGATAAACATTGCAAATTCAGGAAACAAAATTTGATTTGATCTCATAAATATACGCTAGCAACAATTGTCCGTGCCTGCTTATGGGGCATAATATCCTTAAATGGCTATATAAGACTCCATGGGGATCCAAGGCATATCGAAGGGCAGGAGCCGATAGTACAGAACTATTGGCTCTCACCCTTGGAGGGGATGCCCCGTACAGAGTTCTTGTTCGGCCTATTTTTAGCAAGTGTCAGGCCCTTTCGGGTCTTAAAAAACTCTTCCTAAACAAGCAAGTGCCCACAGGTATGGGGTCCGAGCAATAAAGGGACATTAATCACAATATCCTATTATTACTTGCTTTAAAGAGCGTCCTGAAAGAAAACCATCCATAAATTATTGAAACTTGTTAGCTTGGTGGACTGTACAGTTTAAAATGAACTAAGTTGCAATATAACATTTAGTTATAACTTTTGCCACAACGAAATATACTTGGTTTTACAAAAAATATATGACCTGAACTTAATATACATTTATGTTAGCATAAAATCGATTACCTTTAGGTAGGAATCAACAGCTCTGTACAATCCATCAACACAATTTCTAGCAAAATCAGGTAGGGCTTCAGCCAGGACCTGGAATTTCGTCAATGACAGGTTCCTGTCCCTCGATACTTCGGTGAGATAGCTGTCAACAAGCCTTGCCACTCTCATTTTCGCATTAGGATTTGTCCCCCGTGGAGCTCCATCATATATTTTCATATCAGAAAACGACTGCATGTTGGGGCTAGAACTCTC
The DNA here is from genome assembly GCA_907163345.1 of Haberlea rhodopensis. Classification (NCBI taxonomy): domain Eukaryota; kingdom Viridiplantae; phylum Streptophyta; class Magnoliopsida; order Lamiales; family Gesneriaceae; genus Haberlea; species Haberlea rhodopensis. Next base: position 1,116,623 of record CAJQUN010000191.1, read on the forward strand.
CACCTGTTCTTGAATCAGGAAATGCTCCAAAAGCCTCTGCAATAAGTCAACATCATACAAGGTTTCGTTCTTGTTGTAAGAAGGTATGAGAAGATCAGCCAATGTAGCTTGTTCCAACTGCATCCCAACGCGTTTTTCAAGCTCAGTAACCAAAGCAGGAGCCACTTTCAACATGTTTGCCATTCTCAACAACCGGAGAAGAAAACTACAAGAAACACTATCTCTCTGTGGTGGGATTATACTAACGAGGCTCTCAATTATCATTCTTTGATCTTTGGCCTGAACTATTGGCGTATCCTCCTTATTTCCAGCTACTATCATGTGCAGTCCCCCTTTCCAGCTGCTGCTACTTATATCTACATTACCACTATTACATCCCTCTTCGACAGAATACCTTAATCCTGACCCTAATCCCAAACTAAAACCTGATGCAGATCCTTCTTTTAGCAGCTCTGGGAGCCATTTAGTCGCGTATTGCACTATGGAAGCTCCAACCAGTTCATACCTCATGCCCTTTACCTTAATGGCAGTGATAACACGAACAAAATGATCAATACGCAAAATGGATACATCTTCGAACCACCAGTCCGGTGGCACTTGCTGGTTTCTACTCGGGCTAGTATCTTTCATCTCATTCCATTTCGGGCTAGAAACTCTGGGGGGCTTTCCTGTGTACTGCCACCTTATTCCTTTAGGATTTGCGCAAGCTTTCCAAGCAATCGACTCACTACATCTCCTCACAATTTGGAGATTTTCCGCCCAAGGAGACAACTTTTCGCAATTTTTCAATACCACTATAGAATCCCTCCAAGAAGATAAAACTACATAGCTTAGAAAAGCTTCTGTTTTGAATATAAGATTGCCTTCTTCTAAATCCTCTGTCATTTCAAGATACTCTGCCGCACATCTTAAACCGGAGATATTCGTTGCTGTTAAATCAACAGCTATTCCATAACAGAACTTTGCTGCCAATTCAAAGGCCTCAGGACCTCCTGGAAGCTCATCTAGGAGTATCTTGTTTAACTCTTCGTCCAGCGATTCGAATATTACTCGATTCATCTTTCCACTTCGAGAAAGAAGAGGATACTATTGAGGAAGATAGATTAAACATCACTCAGTCTAATATAAAATATTATGGAAACTATAATGTAAATTGGAGAGTTAACAATACCTTGTGTAAATGGAAACTAGCATCTCCAATTTGAACTAAAAGATCACTTGGAATATCAGTAGCAACATACCTATCATCAACAACATAACAAAAAATCCCATTTCAAAACGGCATTAAGTTCTCATATTTTCATTATAAATTCACAAAATCTCAACCCCACAAAAGAACATGTTTTACACATAAAACACAACTTTACTATACTCGTCAATTCCACCAACATATTTCTGGGGTAAAACCAGTACATAGAATCCTTCCTTCCATATTAGAGACGGTTCTCGACGGAAAATTTTCAAACTTCAAGTAAAATTTTATCATAAAACTGAAAGTCTTGTACAAAAATATGCCACACCATTAAAGAAAATTGGTGTTACCAAGATTGCCCTCTCTGCTCAAACCCATCAGTATTAACTCCAGTTTTGATTGATGACAGGACTCCATTGCTGTAATCTCGAACCACTCCAGCTTCACTTTCTGAATCCCACATAGTGAAGACTCAAACAAAAACTAAAGAAAAACAAAAGAAATTCGAAACATAATTCATTCAAGAAAATGCCCTTATCCTACAAAAAGTGCCACTAGTGGATGATGATAAGTAGAAGGGGAAGAATCCCACATGGGATTTGAATGGATTTATCTGAAAAATGTCGGGCTTCGCACTGATTTTCAAGGCTGTGAGTGATGGGCTGGCTAACACTGTATTTGTATCTTTTCACAAATGATAAAAATGGCCATCAAATTCAGGAAAATTTTGATGCTAGTAGGCCATTGATTACCAAATGGTGACGATAGGGCACAATTAAGCTAACCCAAATTCAGATACTCTGTGTCAGTGCATCAAATCAAAGACCGGAAGCTTTCATATTCTTTCTTGAAAGGGTATTTTTTTTCTTCATATTTTTACCTTAATATTCTAAAAACAATAACCTTTAAAGAAAGCATATGAATTATGAAGCTTCCACGTTCCAATCAATGTTCAGTTATAAAGTTTTTAACAGATTCTTGTCACTATCCCAAAGAAAATGCTACAGTATACTCGGTCTATCAAAAATTAACTTACATACCAACCTATAAATGCATATACATACACAATGTATATGGATTGGTGTTTGAGTAAATCGGGTTCGTGAAATGAATCATAGTTTCCATTTCTTAAAAAAATAGTTTTAAAAAATATATGCTTTTTATGTTTCAATCTTACAAGAAAAAAGGGGGGAATTGCAGAAATGTATCAGTTGGATAAACTTATTTCAAATAAATCTGGTAACAATTCAGGTTTCCAACTAAATCTATTTTGAGATAAATTTATTCACATAGGACCAATTTATGCACAATTAGTTTGAAATGTATTTTTATTCCTAAAATACCCATAATTTGAAAAAATAGAATCCCTAATTTGAAATTCTAGGAAAAACACGTAAAATTCATGAATCGATCTGCAATGTTTTATAGCTACGTTCTAGGGAAAAACACGTAACATTTGAATCAAAGATAAAAGGAGAAGTAAGGTAAATTTTCGATAGATCCGTAATAGTATTTTCAGAAATTTGTGTTGTTGTCGTCGTGTTTTGAAGCGATAGATTTGGGAATCATGAATCTGTTGAAATATGGAGAGGAGACACAAGTTTTGAACGTAAATTCCAGTTTTTCATTCATGGAATTAATCTTCATCAATTGGTAAGTGGGGGGATTATAGTTTTATGGAATCTTGTTTTTAACTATTCTATACCTGGACATCCTAATTATTGTTTGAGTGAAAATGATATGAGGAATATGTTTCTGTTGTGTAAGATGATTGTCATTAGTTTGTTGACAGTTGATGTTGTTGATGATAAAATTGCATTTCATGGAGCTTCTACGGGAAGTAGGAATTGGCACACGTTGCCTATTGTTGAAAGTGGCGCTAGTTCACCGCTTGAGTCTAATGGTGCACGTGAGACAAGTGCACTTATAGATAATAGTGGTGTAGATGAGCCAAGTACTCGGATAGATTCTATCGGTGCAAGTGAAGTATGTGCACAACTGGAAGATTGTGGTGCAAGCGAGACAAGTGCATCGATGTACTCTAGCGGTGCACGTGATATACGTGCAGCTGTAGACTCCTGCGAGGTGTGCTATGAAACTGAACACGGATGTAGTTAATCTCTATGGTATGATTCTGACCATCGAATGTGTGATGTTAAATGGAAAGAGAAGTTGTTGTTATGTTCTGCTTGGTCATCAATTATTAGTATGGTTGGTCAAGAGTTTAGTGGTGGCGTAGAAGAATTTCGTGGCGAATTGAGTAAATATTCAGTGGAGATTGGTTTTGATTTCAACTATGTAAAAACATTAAGGATAAGGTAGTTGCGAGTGTGCTAGAAATCATGACGAAGGGTGTGGTTGGTTTGTATATACCAATATTTCACAAGTAGATATGTCTTTCTATATAAAGAAATTGAACAACATCCACACTTGTGAGATGAGAGTGATGAAGACAAAGGATGAGTTCAGATTTAATATCTGAAATTATTGACGAACGAGTCTCTTCAAATCCAACTTTCTCTACAATTGTTATACGTGAGTTAATGAAAAGAGATTATGGATTGGATATCAGGTACATTAAGCATGAAGAAGTATGGAGAAGGCTATATCTTTTGCTATTTGAAATTATGACAAGTAGTCCCAGGAACTGAATTGGTACTTTGATGCGGTGAGAACAACTGAAATTTCATAGAGCTTGAAGTTGATGGCAATAACCGATTCTGTCGATTTTTCGTTTCATTCCGTGCTACTATTGACGTTTTAAATATGGTAGGCCAATGTTATTCCTTGATTGAACGTTTTTGAAATCTCGATACGAGGGCACACTTCTATCAGCCACTACGAACGATGGGAATCAAGGTTACATGCACATCCACATTCACTTACCGGTGCACTATATTACATTACTTGACATGGTGCACGCGCATACATATACACTAACTGGTGCATTAAACATAAACATGCAGGCGCATGAAATGTAAACATACTAGTGCATGAAATTACATGACAATAAGTGGTGCACGAAAATTAAATTACTAGTGCATGATTCTTAAGCATACTGGTGCATGAAACTTAAATATAATGGTGCACGAAATGACATGACACTAACTGGTGCACGAAAATAAACTAACTGGTGTGCTGACAAAAATTGCATGGAATTACGTGCATCAAACCTGTATTTGAATTATGACAATTAGTTCCAGGAACTGAATTCGTATGTTGATGCGGTGAGAACAACTGAAGTTTCATAGAGCTTGAAGTTGATGTCAATAACCGATTCTGTCGTTTGTTCGTTTCATTCCGTGCTTTTATTGACGGTTTTAAATATGGTATGCCAATGTTATTCCTTGATGGAACGTTTTTGAAATCTCGATTCAAGAGCACACTTCTGTCAGCCACTGCGAACGATGGGAATCAAGGTTATATGCACATCCACACACTTACCGGTGCACGATATTACATTACATGACGTGGTGCACACACATACATATACACTCACTGGTGCATGAAACGTAAACATGCAGGTGCATGAAATGTAAACATACCAGTGCATGAAATTACATGACAACAAGTGGTGCACAAAAATTATTCTTAAGTATACTGGTGCATGAAACTTAAATATAATGGTGCACTAAATGACATGACACTAGCTGGTGCACGAAAGTAAACTAACTGCTGCTCTGACAAAAATAAATGGAATTACGTGCATCAAACATGTATCGGTGCACGTGAGGTAAGTGCACCCACTAACGCATTTATAAATTAAATTGTAATTTTTTTTCAAACATACATTGAATTATGTGCATCAAACCCTTTACTGTGCATGTGAGGTGCGTGCACCGACAACATTACATGGATTACGTGCATCAAACTCATATTGGTACAGTGAGGTACCTGCACCCACATACTCATTTCTGCATTTAATTTTAATTTTTTTTTGCATACACTACATGGAATTATGTGTATCAAACACTTATAGGTGCACGTGAGGTACGTGCAACCAAAAACTTATTTATTCATTAAATTTTAAAATTTTGCAAACATTACATTGAATTACGTGCATCAAACCCTTGCCGATGCACGTGAGGTACGTGCACCCTGAGACTCATTTGATGCAAGAAAACAACATTAACCATTATCGAACCTAACTCTAGCGTAGCCCGTTTACTGTACATGTTTCCTTAGTCTACATATGTACGCGAGTTACGTGCACAGACAAAGATGAGATGGAGGTATGTGCTCCACATACTCATTTGACAGTTTAATATCGTAAGTGCGTTCCATCGGTCGATAACACAATTAAAACGTAATTTTCTTCACCAACAATCAATAATATGCAAGTCCTCAACTTAAAAAAAAAATGCAATATCTAATAACTACCATAATCGGAAAAGAAAACCCAAATATAATACATATCAGAATTCGTCGAACCTTTATCTGGTTCGTAGTCTTCGTTGCAGCTTTTGCCCATATACTATTCTTTGATTTCGGAGCCATGCAAACTTTTTGTTACAATATACTCAAATCGAACAAATGGAATTGAAATCTAAGAAAATGGTAAGTTTATGTTTTGAAAAGAAATGAGTTTGCGTTCAAACCGAAGAAGAAACGTAAAAAGGACATAAACGGTTGAAAGTTTTTTACCTCGACTATGATGAACAATGTTTTTCTACAGGGTACCGGTATGAAGTTTTCCCTAAAGAAAATTTAAATGGACACCTAATATCAAAATTGGTTGATGGATGTTGTAATGTAATAATATACATAACGTATTGAGTTAGATCTTCATTGTGTTATGCAAATTTGAAATGGATACGATGTGGACAATTTAGCAATGGGAAGGGCCATTTTGTAAATTTGAAATACTAGGAATTTTTTTATAAATAATAATAAAAGAGAAATATAATTTGGAGTTATTAATAAATATAAATCGCAGTTTCTAAAATATACCATGTAAAATTGTTTGCCATTATTGAACTGGTTTTGATAATAAAGTCCAATTTTAAAGTGTTGTTAAGATTTTGCTAATTATTGATGCATATATTATATTCTTTCATCATTATTCATACACATAAATATCTATTTATTTATTATTTATTAACTATGTAAATAAATTAATGACTTCAAATAGATTAAAAAATTATTTAATAAGTAAAATGAAAACTGATACACTTAAATTTTAGAATGTGATAAAAATGGTTAACAAAATTAAGCATACATAATTAAGAAATAAATAAGAGCAAATTATTATGAAAGTGAATAAAATGACATTTTTCATATATAAAAAAAAATAGCATACACAAAAAAGGCACGTAATAAAACAAATGATTATTTCTAGTATTTTTTAAATAAGAAAAATCTATATGGCAATGCAAATATTATACACTTGAAGAAAATAGTTGTAAATTACAAAATATTTCATGTTATTTATACTTGTAAAATTTAAGTAATTAGAGGTTAAAATATGCACATTTTCATATTATATATAAGGGGAATGACATATCAAATTAAATTTACACAATAATACGAGCCAACTATGGGTTAGATTGTCTTGTAATGTTGAGTCATCTCTATTGTGAAACTTTTGTATAAAATACAAATTTTATCTACAATCCATCTGTTTCTGTTAAAAATAATAATTTGAGAAAATTTCTTATTATTTTTGTTGGGGTTTCGGAAACGGTAGCAATCTTTATTTTGATTATAACAAAACTTGTAATTGTATTGTTAATATGTTTTGTCAAATATGCAGTTTATAGATGACAACTTTGACTAGAATGAATCGCTAAACAGTTGAGATCATTTTTGAGAAGCAGACCAGTTCTGAGAGGTTAAATCAGTTCTAGAGCAACAGACAGTTTCAAGCTTATCTCTTTGCTTGGTTATCCAAAATTACGTGATTTCAAAATGGCCAATGTAAGGATTCAACTTCTTTAATCCGTTATTAGTGCATTATCACATGTATTAGTGCATACTTACATATCGTTAGGGAATTCTCATACATGCTGTAATAACAATGGCATGCTATCTATAAATTTTTTTGACATAAGTTCTCTTAATGTCCAGTTCCCAACACAACTCAACTAACATAAGTATACACTTCATAATACACCAATCATATTCTCAATTCATCATGCAATTATACTCAATAATTGCAAGCAATACGTAAATGAAAAGAGAAGTTTTCATTTTATACATGACATATACACTTATTCAAAATGCTCATACACGAGCTCTTAATAATTGAATATGTATCTACATGTACCGGTCTTATCAACAATACCAACATTGATACCTCAGTCCTGGGGCATTCCCAATAAATAGCTCGAACTCATCTCCAGAGCCAATTTTGTACATGTTCTACCTGTTTCAACATAAACATCCCCACATGGGGTGAGCATACCAATAGCACAATCTCAATATTATCAATCTCATAATTCATAATTTATAGAAAGTACTCCCTGTGTGTACCATTACTATATGGGATCTCCTATGATGATCATGTTCTCACAATCACCAAAATCATCAAACTCCAAAATCAGTTAATCATTAATTGATTAACTATACTCATGCTCAAACCATCAATTCCATAATCAATTATAGCTAAATAATTACATTAACGATTTACAGAAACCTTATATATCTCAATTAATGATTTCACAATATCATCACGTCGTATCACATCGCTCGCTCAACAACGGCGGTATGCTAACATCTCGCACGCTCAACAGAGGCGGCATCATAACTAATACTCGCTCAATAGCGACAACATTATATTCGTTGCTCGCTCAACAACGTCATCTCCACAATTCATATCACATACCATTTATCGCAACAATAATATATTATTCATTAATCATGATAATAATATATCTAACTATGATTGTACGTCATACATACATTATAATCCAATAGCAAGAGCCAATCAATGCCTTCGTCCCGAGATCCAGTGAATTATTCGCTATATACAGTTAATAACTCACAATTAATTATGTGCACGCAATTACATACTCAAGCTCCTTATACATCATCCTAACATAATGATTAATCACAAATACAGGACTTTGTATACTACTCAAGGCATCTCATTTTATTCTACGTTCAATGAGTCATCGATTAACTCAAACGAATAGTACATCTTACTAAAGTTCAATTCAAGCCACTCCATTTAAATGTGTAAAAAGTTTCATTGGAAATGTAGAATTCACCATGAAAATCTTTTCAAAAAAATAACAGGGGCCGCAATCGATCACCGTTTCTAGCGATCGATCGTGAAATCTTACTGCCAAAAATCAAACCTCCGCGATCGATCGCCACTCAGCATTGATCGATCGCTAGAATCCACTACATCCTCGCGAGTCCGCTATCGATCATGAGCACTGCTCGTCGTCACCAATTTTCAGCAATGTATCGCGATCGACTGACGCCAACGCCGCGATCAACTGACGCCAACGCCGCGATCGATTGCGACCTGCCATTTATTGAATTTTTTTTGCTTCCATGGTGTTTTTCAACCCAAACTCAAAACCAACACCCTCAACACCCACAACACTTCAAAAACTCCAATAAAACTCATTCAAAACACCAATTACAATAATATAACCAATTTACAAAAAACTCCCAACTCCAAACCCATTATCATACCCAACCAAACTCTACAAAACTACTATCAACACGAAGATAAAAGCGAGGGGAAGAAGATTAGCCAGAAATCTAAAAGAAATCTTGCTCCCAAATCGATCCTTGCTCGATTTTTTCTTCATGGGGGAAAAGGGGAAAGGGGAAGGGTTGGGGGAAGAGAGAGAAGCGGTGAGGAGGAGAGAGGGAGTGAAGTGGAGAATGGTTGAACACCGAGTCCACTTGGTATATATAGTACCAAGGCTCCAAAAACCCGAGTTTCAAATACTCGCACCAAATTTCTTTAATAATTACACGTGTTCAATAATTATCTCCAACTCACTCAATTACATTGCAAACCTCAATCCGAAGTATCCCAAACTCCAAATCCCACTACCAACATAATTCCAAGGTTTAACGCCTCAATGAGAATAAAATCTCAACCTTTGGATCCAACAACCTCGATAACCAGATTAACATCCATGAGAGTCTCAACATCGTAATTATCTCATACTTACCCCAATTAAATCAGTTAAGGGTTATAATCACTCCAGAATTAACACAATTAATTTCTGGATATCATAGCTGAACAGCCAACTCAAAATACTATAAGCCATATTTCAGTCATGTTAAGATGTTTTGGATGTTAATATGGAGAAAAAGCACTTGCAAGTTACTGCTAAAGCAATTCAAAATAGTCAGTTGTTTTGACATAGCAGTTCTAATATATTGGTCATATATCCAGATATTTTATCAAAACGGAACGATTCAGTATTCTTTGGAAATATAAGATGATGATCTACAAGCCATCTTCAGGAGTCGAAGTCTAAATCCGATCATACGATGGTGGAAAGTCGAGTGCGAGAAATTGGTAACGCTACCGCAGTCGATTATAACTCTCTCATACGAACTCAAAATCGAGTGATTCTTGATTCCATAGAAATCCAAGACAAAGATCTACAACTTTCATATTCACCACTTGGCCCATTATCAAAGGATCAAAAGCTATAGGCGAACAAACATGACAACGGAAACAGATCAGCTCAACATATGAACTGATCTGAATCATTCCAGGATCAACTCAATCAGCCTAAACCGATGACGAGATTAGCTTTGAAGTAAAAATGGCCAGGAACTCGAATATGATCGTTGGGATTTCAGAAAGTGTATAGAACATTTCCCAACAGACATATTCTTGTTATAACGGATATATGATTTTTAGAAGTCATAAATACATGGATTGGAAGATCAATTCATAACAATCTGGGAGAGAGATTCAAGAATGCAAGAGAGGAAAAAGAAACCCAGATTGGGATTCAAATGGGGAGATGAATATCCTTGTAACAGTTGGTGATTTATCACAACTGGTTGATTCCGTTTTTGCATATAGACTTGAAAGAATATGCTTTGTTGAGTTGCTAGGAGTTTCGGCCATCGGTGTGACTTTGTTCTAAGTTGGTTTGTACAAGTGGATGTACTAATCAAAATCTTCTAGTGTGTATCCTTCATTTGTAGCAAGAAGTGAAGACGTAGAAGCTTGTACTCCGAACATCCATAAATAAATTTGTGCATTTACTTGTCTTGACGTTTTGGGGTCATTACTGAAGCATTTTATACATTTGATAAAATGCCAAAATGCTGCTTGCAACGTGTTTGATAAGACGTTTCAACCAAATTGCTTTTACTTTGACAACTTGCATGCTTTTCAAATGATTTACAAATAGCTAGTCTGTTTTTAGAGTGGATTATGTCCAGTGTTTTTCTCTCGGTTTAGAAATCAAACTCGATATATTCTCTCGGTGTTCGGTTCGAGTTTAAACATATCAATATCGAGAGTCATCGTAGTTCTATCGTAAAAAAATTTAAAGGGTGGTTATTCACCCACCTCTAAGCTCCCCGATTAATCCCAACAATTTTATTTACAACAATTAATTTATTTACTCAATTACTTATTCATAAAGTTATTAATATATTTGCATATTATTTTTACATTAATTTAATTTAATTTATGTAAATAATTAACTTAATTTATGTATTATATTAAATTAAATAAATTATTAAAGCAATAGCAAAACTTCAAAGCTCGACTTTAATAGAAGTGATAAATTTATTTTATAAACTTATTTATATAAACTCAATTAATTCATTTGAAATGATTATAAATATGTTAGAACAATATTTTGAATTAAAATTATTTATGAAATAAGTAAGTACAAAAAAAAAAAAAAACAAATTGCACCAATGGTATCCAGGTTTGGCACACCAAGGTAAAGAACATCATCACTGGCAGAGAGGATGATTGGAGAGATGAGTGCAATCTAACATAATCGTGATATTATTATGTTGGATTCAATGGTCCAAATGCGATTTAGATATATATAGTTTATTTTTTATGTGTACCGCACACATCCAAATCAAATTTGAACCATTTGATGCAGAGTGATGATAATACCATTATACTAGGATCTCATTTCCATGACGGGAGATAGTCTAATTATTAAAACTTGATATGCAAAAACAATTCTATTTTTAAAAAATTTAAATTTTAAATATCATTTTCTAATAATTTAGGTATCACTTTTATAATAAACTAACCCTACCATTTTTGTTATATAGTTTTGGGGATGTGAATAAATGGAGGGCCAATATATCTTGGTGAGATATTTGATGAAAATATGTTGGTAAAGTTGGAATCATAATCCATCACCAATTTTTTTTATTGATATTTTATATCAGAATTCATAATTAAATTAAATAACAATTGTGAAATGATATAACGAATATCAAATTTTTGAAAATTGTGCTATAAAATTGTAAATAAACAATAAGTTAAACTAAATCTTAATGTGAAAAATAATAATTTAAACCGGAAATCTCTCAATTAATGCTTCGTTTGCTATACTACAATGTAAAATTATTAAATATTTTGAATGAATTAGTATATTAATTAGTTAAAAATTCCCATAATAGAAAACTTTTCAATTTAATGTAAATTATTTTTTTTAATATTAATACTGATATTTCAATTATTTGTCATTATGATTAGAAAAGTGGCCAAATTATATGTCAAGAATAGTCCTCATTATTGATAAAAAAAAATTAAAAAAAATAGTCCTCACTCATTATTCCTATAATTTTGCAATAATTATTCATCAATCATAGATCTAATTAATATTTAATTGGGCCTACCACCATTAGATAACCCTTTCGTGACATAAAAATTAACGGCCCAGATTTTAGAACCTTCGATCAATCAATTTTGGGAAAGTTGTGGGTCGGTACCAATCAGTTAGAGATACCTTTTTCAACTTAGCCCGTCAAAAAATCAAATTATTTGTCTATTTTCAATTAAAATGACCAAAGTAGACATCATAGTTACTAGCATCTTTGCACCACAACCCACCTAGCATCGTAAGGGTGGGCAACCGGTTCGGGTATTCGAGTCCCAATCCAACCCGGTCGGGTCCGGATAATCGGGTATTCCCCGATTGGGTAATGGCGTGTTCGGGACGGGATTCAGGTAGGGGTTTGGGGTTTGGGAAAAAAATTGTTTACCCAAACCCGATTTCCTTTTTAAAAAATAAAATAAAATTTAGGTTTAAATCTGTGTAGCATTTCTTTTTTTAACAAATAAATAAATAATTCAAGAAACCCGAATTTCGGGTACCCAACATATTCGGGTTCGGGTATGATTTTAGTATACCCGATACCCAAATATCCTGATTCCCCAAAACCCGTCCCGATTACGGCTAGCAGCCTCCTTGCTTTCAATCTCCATCCTCCTTCCTCACTCTGACTGCAAAAAAATGTTGTTTGCGTCAATAATGGCTTATTTTAATCTTGCTCTCTGCACCTCTCGCCGCTGCAACCCCAACTTTAACCTCCTCGTTCTTCAAGCCCGGAAGATCTGCACCTCCCGCCGCTGATATGAAGAACACCACACATCATTCGTGTAAGCATCAATGGCGCGAACACCCAAACTTCAGGCAGCTTTCATGGCCAAAAAGTCTGTGGGGCTGATGGGGTTACGAGAAAACAAAGAAAACCTCATCTCTGTTTTGCGTGCATAGGTTGCTTTAATCACACATTCTTCGTCGTTTAACACAGGTGCACGCCATTTCTTCTTCGTCGTTGAACACGGACAAGAAGGGCGGTTTGTTCCTATATCTAGCATGTACAAGGACAAATTGGAGTCTGAACTGCAAGCTTGCGGCTACTTCGGATGATCAAGAGCTTGTTGCTAATTTTGCATTCGGTGCACGTCTGAAATTCAACAAGCAAAGATACATAGAACCAAGATTTTCCACATGCACCGCCTCTCTTTTCACGTGCACCGCAACTCTAATGTGCACCGCCTCTCCAACTCCAACGTGCACGCTCAAAATGCTCCGGTGCACCGGCTCTGGGAAGCTTTGTGCGTGGAAATGGGTTTCTGATAACAAAATATAACGGAATGGATCTTGTAGATAAAACATTTATTTCATTGATTTTTTTCCCCTATGAGTGTGTTTCATGGTAATATTCCTAAACTCGTTTCACATAACAATCGTATCAAATTTGCTATTTCGAAAATGTTTTTATGTTCGAAGTTTCCTGCAACAATCCTTTAACAGCAATATTAAATGTGTACAAGGTTAATAAGTTACATCTACCATTAATGTTACGATCACTTAGTTTTATCTAAAATGAAAAATAAAGAAAATGGTGTTTATGGAGCTGATTTTGGTGGACCAGTTCACGTTCGATTTTATGGAGCGAAATGACTGATGCATGCCTCGCCTTTGCTAAAAATCAGCATGCACCAGCTCTGCGTGCACCGACTTTCATCTTTCTTCAATCTCCTCGTGCACCGGGTGGTGCACGTGATGCACTTAAGTTTAATAAAGGTGGTGCACATGGTGTACTTAATTTTAACAAAATAAAATTGATATCACATAAAATTGCGATGACCTGCTGATATCAATAGAGAGGGGGTTCAACTCTCCTTCTTCTCCAATATTCAAAATAACGGCAAGGGCGTCAATAAATATCCTCTTAGATGACCTGAAAGTATGAAGCAACAGTGAGAAGGGGGCCAGGAGTTTTTTCGACGGGTCCCCTCCGACGATCAAGTCAGGCGAGAGAATACGATAAAATATATACTTGTAAGTAAAGGCAATTATGAATTTTTGGGTTGATACCCCAAACGGCCAAACCTGGTATTTATAGGCAGTGGTATTTATGGGCAGAGACCCGAGAATTACCATGCAACAAGGACTCTTTTCATGTTTATCCAAATGTTACCCAGATATGTTAAGATCTTATGAATACAATCAAATCTCTGATATTGCTCCGCAGATCTAGGACTTACCTAGCTTAGGGGACTTAGTTTTCTTGTTGAGCACACGCATCAAGCATGGAATGAGAAGAGCTCGGCCAATGAGCACGGGACCCCAAAGAGGTCGCCAGGCAAGTTAGCGAAAGGTCAACAGGTGAGGTGAAACACGTTGGCCCAACAGGTCGGGCCATACAAAGAGCTCGGAAGAACATGCGAGGTCTCTTGAAGAAAAGCAAGTAGTACAACACGGAGGTGGTGTCTTCACATTTAGGGGGTATCAAAAATTTTATCGGTTCATGCAGGTGTATGCAATTCAACTACATTGGTGCACACAATCACACTACGCCGGTGCAGGCATATAAATTACACCGGTGCACGCAGCTACACACAGTTAGACAACATTGATGCATACAATTACACTACCGGTGCACGCATGGAAATCTTTAAAATAAAATGAACTAACATGTAAAGCATGAAAATATTAACTACAGGTGCACGTATGGAAAAAAAAATTTATTTGATTTTCTCATGTACTGTTTCAACAAGCTTACTTTTAAAAAGCTTAATCAAAAAGCTCATTACAGATTCATTTCCGCCACATGAAATGAATCTCTACTCATTTATGCTCATATCATCCAACAATCGGATTTCATCTTCAACCTCATTTCATGCAAAAAGGTTTCACCGTCTTCAACGGCTGCCATGGCTTCTCACTGTGCACCGGTACATATGGCATGCACCGATGCACGTGCACGTTCACTTGAGATGATTTCTTCTTCTTTGCGCTCTTCTGTTGAGCAACTCTTTCACAAACCCTCCATGGCCAAGTACTCTAATACTTTATTTCTTCATTAATTCTCAAACATTAATTCCCAAGCAGTTCAGAAGCTCTTTCAAATCATCTTTGGCATAAATATGCTTATCCAGGATTATTTGCATCATCGAATGGTGGAAATCAAGATATGGGTTGTCGGAATCTTTCTCCACCGCCACACTCTCGTCGCCGAGAAGCCCTGAACAGTCCTCTTTGCAGAGAGGAGGTCCAGGGATTTGCAGGTCGAAGATTTCGTGGAGGAGAAAGGATTGGACATATAAAATAGGAGGAGGGAAGATAATGATTTTTTGAACAAGTATTTGGTCTGGCGTAGTTTTTTTTTTTAAAATGACAGTTATTTTAGTAAAAAAAAGAAGGTTCAAATAAGATAAAGCTCAAAAATTGTAAAAATAAATGTTTATGTAATGTTGACTTTTACAGTTGAATTATTATTTTGTATTAGGTCACTTTTGGCAGTTTTCCCATCAATTTTTTGGTATATGATATGAATGCTTTTTAGTATTGTGAAAGTTTGGCAACCAGGTCCTTAAAGTTCTATGAATTCTCATTTTAAGGACAAATTTATTAATTCTTCGTCCGGTTTTGGGGATCCTAAAGCATTTCTCTATTCAATAAGGGTATGTTTGATAAGTCTCTCAAAAATTTAATGACCGTCAATTACTTACGTTGAAGTACTAAAAGTATATTGATGGAGTGTGGCCCAATTTCTTTATCCAGCTCAATTTCATCTGTATTGGATCAAGTAATTAAAATGGGCTTGATGCTTAATAAATTGGGCCCACTAAATCATGCCCACAACACCCATTATGGGAAAATAGTCTCATATTTTCGGTGTATGCCATCTTTTTATTATTCAATTGCTCTGTTGCTTTGGAGATTCGTTTACTTGAGCGTCAGAGTGTTTTCGTCGGGCACCCCTGACACCTCTAACATTACTTTGTAACTCAAGTAACAACCCACGAAGTTCGAGTATTGACCAACTATCCAGATCTTCTTATATCGGGTAATATTATTTATTGGCTGCATCATACATAGTTACATTATATTTCTTAAAATATTCATATACGAAATTTGAACAATTTTTATTTGAAAAAAGCCGCTATAGAATTTAGCTCCATTTAGTCCTGCTTATTTTATCTGAACGTATTGTCAAAGTTGGTTAGTCTTGGCCAACATTGCTCCACGAGCTTAATGACAACTTTGAAAGTTCACAGTTATCGTATATGTTTTTAATCGATGAGAGTTTGCAATTAAGGATTGCGATCCGATCTTTGTCGTGCTCGCTTGAATGAATCCATCAAAGGTTCTTGGTCAAGAATGAACTACGACCATAAAACACAAGATCCGAGATTATAATAACTCTTGAATATCAAGCATTATTAATGCAGCTATTCCATAATGAAAAAAAAAAAAAAAAGACAAACTGCAACAACTTGAACCTCAAAATGTTCCCTCCAAATTCAAATATCTAACCACATGAATCTGGAACTTTCCCCAACCCTCATTGATTTTCGTCCATTAGAACACAACCCTTTTCACCAAGCAACCTTTGAAAACTTTCTGCTTCATCTGTAAGCCCGACATCCTTAAATGCCTCGAAAAGTTTACTACACATGGAGCTATTGAATGCAGAAGTTGAAGATTGCTTCCACTGATCTATTATCTCACCCACCTCTTTCAAATGTCCAAGAATCAGATATGAAGAAAGAACACAAACATAGTTTCTTCCGGTCAACTTTTGCCTGGTCATACTGAAAGATTTCCAAATTTGATCGAGTTTATCTTTGTTCCCCAAACCCCCGTGAAGAATGACCAAAAAATCATAAGATATCAGTTCTCTCTGTGTAATTTCCTTCTCACTTTCAACCACAGAGTTGGAATCCAAATTTGTTAAACGACTAGATACGATGTATATGTCAGCAAGTTTCCTGTATCTAAGCCAACTTTTGTTACACCCCGGATCAAGACTCATCTCGTCAAGAACCCTTCTCACCTCATCAATGTTGAGAGATGCAGCGCAAGAACTCACCCAAAGATTGTAGGTGAAAAGATCAGGCACGATGTTGTGGCGTTTCATTTCCTCAATAATTCGAGGTACCTTTTCTAGATGTCCAACCGACATGTACAAAGTCATTAGTTCATTGTAAGTGATTGCGCTCAAGGAAAATTTTGCTTCCTTGGTCATTTTTTTGTAGAAATCTTCTGCCTTTTCAGTTAACTTTAATCCTGCATATGAGTGGAGGAGGGCAGTGTAAGTTTCACTTGTTTTTGCTGAGGGAGGCAGCCTTTCAAAGTACCGTTCAGCAGCATCGATGCCAAAAATTTTGGACATTAGATCAATACGGACAGCATAGTCTGAGTCAGATAGCTGATACTCTTCGCGACTAACCATCCATTCAGATACCTATAACATTTTACAACATCAGATGGGTTAATTTTCAAGTTTTGGTAGAAAGCTTCACATCTAGAGCTTAAATAGAAGGAATTTATTAAATATCTCAGGAATTGTCTCTCAAACAAGACCAATTATTCTCCAAACTTGGTTAGTTTTAATTCTTCAACGTCCATATTCTAACCCATTTTTTTCCTACCTAACCTTATATGTTGTCGTGTTATTAGATCAGCAGCAAGATTTCTTGCACACAAAATTTACTGCGGGTTGCTGGATACATATTATTTCGGGTTAAATCATTACGTCTAAACCAAATTCATTTTTCAGCAGGGACTATAAGCACATCGCCAAACAAAGACATGCAATCCTGACAGCAATTCAAATGAAACTTGTGTTCCACTGCCTTAAAGTTGTGAGATTACATCAGACAAACCAATTAAACTATCGCAAAAACCTGACAAGAAAGATGATTCTCCTCGTCCAGTTGAAGTACTAAATGGTAGCATTCAGAAGTTTCAACCAACAGCATGATGCTGATGAGCTTTAACAATATATCTCGAAGTCAAACCTTCACATATTTAGAAAATTTGGATTTTTTATGGTGACTGCCTTGTTCTCGAACAGCCACACCGTTGCACTAGAACAGTCTCCACCATCCAGAAGCACATACATGCAGTCAATCAATATATCAAACATATTCCACTGGCAAATCAAGCTAACCAGAATTTTCTAAAGCTGAGTTAATAATAACAAATACAAGCCCATTTTACCATTTCAAATCTGGGTATTCAAATATCACACAGAATTTGCCTTTTTTTTTTGTAGATGAATAAGTACAGACCTCGAGGGCATGCTTGTAGCGGTGCGATCTTCGGAGATCTCTGGAGATATTTCTCAGTTCAGAAACTGTAATTTCGCGACCTTCGTTTACCCATTTCTGCAGAACATTGGTGGCACTTCTCTTTGGGAGCCTAACCCTGAGAATCCTGCTCCTCAAATCATCCTTTCCTTCTTCTTCTTCTTCAAAATCATCTGCGTTTTCTCCGTCGATTCTGGTGCTGGAGTCTTGATAAACAGATTCAGTGCTCGAAGAGAAAGATCTGAATGAAATTCTCCTGTAACCACGTGCATTTCTACAAAGAAATTTCAGCCCATTCAGTAAATTTGTGCAGAAATGAAGAATGATGATAGTAAATGAATGCGCAATAGTATATGCAAATGAAGGTTTTACCGAGCAAGAATGGAGAATAAGGTTACAGCGGCCATAGTAGCAGGATTTCTCGCATACGATTCAGCCAGCGTATTCAAATGATATTCACCATCAAGCAAGCATAAAGTTTAGAAACTGATAACGAAGATCGATCAAAAAAAAAAATGTCAGAAGTGGGATTTGAACCCACGCCCTCGTTAGAGGACCAGAACTTGAGTCTGGCGCCTTAGACCACTCGGCCATCCTGACTTGTTATGATTGATGAATCAATTTGTTATTTATATTTTTTATTATTTTTGGATATAAGATTTGTTAAAGCTGTCAAAGATCACTAAAAATCCCTTCCTTTGTACATAATAATAGAACATAGATGAATGTCCATTATTATTATTTGAACTAGAAAAATTTCATGATTTGACTATGTGAATGGGCAATTATACGAAGAAGATGGATGTTCGTGATCTGTTATATATGAGTGATTTAGTGACGGGTGAACTACTAGGGGTGGAAGTCGGGTACGGGTTTCTGGGTATTGGACTTATTCAGGTTCGGATATGAATTAGGGATACCCAAACCTATTCCCATCTACTAGGTTCTACAATAAGTGAAGAAACTTAATGGTTTATTGTTATGTTGCACGGATATGGATACGCGGATACGTGGATACGCAGATAAGGGTATGACTGCACAGGATTTTCAAAATTTGTAGGATACGATACGTCCGGATACGGCAAATTTTATTAATTTATTTATATATATATAAATATATAATTAATAATATTTGTAATAAATCAAGTTTCAAGCATATAATCAACATTAAACACATTAGAAATCAGAATAAAGTTGCAAACTCACCAACTTCACGACAAATGGTAAAATATTAATCCAGGACATCTAAAAATTTCAAGCATATAATCGATATAAACACATTAAAGTGGTTAGGAAATAAGGATTTAGTTAAATAATTTAATTTTAATTACAGTTTCAACCCTATTTTTTTAAAAAAAAATTCAAAAGTTGCCATATCCTACCCGTATCGGATACGGTCAACGGCGTATCTTGACCGTATCCGAAACGTATCTGAAATAAAAATTTATTTTTTATCCTCGGATACGCCACGTGGCGTATCCGATACCTATCGATGCCGTATCCGCGTGTATCCGTATCCCAGAAGTATCCGAAACTTGACCGCAAAATTTTTTAGAGTATCGGTGCAACATAGGTTTATTGTATCGTGTTTTCTAACTTAAAAAAATAGGTCTTCTAAATATTTTGATACGTAAAAGATCGAATCGCATACACTATATGCTTTGTAAATGATTTGCATTCCAATTTATTGCATTTGAAGGTTTTTTATAAAGAAATTCAGGTACCCGACTTATTAAGGCTTAGGTATGAATTTGAGATTCCCGAATCCCGAATACCCGATTCTCACATCTATGGTGAACCACACTGTACAAGGCATGTGCTGAATACGGAGTGGATGCATGGTAGGGAATAAAGCCAAATCTTGCAGGAAATTTAAATTGTTATCCCTGTTTCTACTCCATGCTATCTTCTCAAATTTTGTGGGTGGTTCAGCTTGCAAGCAACTATTTTCTCTTGAACTTGTGATAAACAAGGGAGCCAAAAAACTATTTTCTCATGTAAGGCCAAGTATCTGTTTTTATGTGTTAATTTTTGTTTATCTTTCTATTGGCAGACACTGTCCGTTTGCAAAGCAAATCGAAAGGGCTCGTTTCAAATGTTGATCATAATCACAGTTTATCTTCAACGTACAGGTTGCAGGTGAATCACACAAGCATTTCCTAACATTACAAGCAATTAAATCCAATGTGTGATATTTAGGCAATCTCAATATGTTATGAGGATTTATAGTTACAAATTACAATATAGAAAGGGCAAAAAAAAAAAAAGGGAACCAAACATTTACCAGATGATGCAACCCAAAGGTTGCATCCATAAATAGAGAACCTTAAAGTCTTGACATGAGGGACCGCTTAACATTAGGTCCAAAAATTCAAATACAATTGGGTACAACTATTAGAATCAAGCGCTTACCACTATGTCAAAAGCTACAGCGATTAGCAGAGAAATAATTTTATTTCTGGCAGCACAAAACCACATACTAAACAACATTTTGACATGAGGGACCGCCTCATGTAAGTGTTAATATGTCAAACTTATCATGTCATAGACAGTACAAAACTACATGTTTATGAGTGCACGAAAGAATTGATGGGAGTCTTATTCAGACACTCCAACATTCCCATCATCCACCCCCAAAAAAAAAATTAGAATCATCATAATTGTTTCTTAGATGGCTCGAACTCATGACCTCACTCTGATACCAATTATTAGGATAATCGCTTACCATTAGATCAAAAGGTATAATTGTTAACAGATACACAATCTTATTTTCTTATATAGTGGTAACGCAAAACCCGTACTAAGCAAAAATGGACATAAGTGGCAGGATCACGTGACTGCCAATTAGGCTTGTTATGTCATAGCCAGAGCAAATCTACCCATCCTCGAGCACACATAAAAAAATTTGGGAGCCTTATTCTGGCACTCCAACAACCAAACTTGTATACTCAAACAACACATACAATCTCCTTTCAGGCAGAATAAAAAACATCAAAGAGCCAAAGACATGAGTTACACTGGAAATGCACGTCAATAGCCAGTCGTAGTACTCACTTCATCTTCACCTCGGCAAACAAAACATGGCGATTCACATGAGGATCATATTTTCGAAACTCAAGTTTAATGTTATTCGTGTGGAGCCTCTTTGCCTTCTTCACGACATAAAAGAATCCAGTCCCAATTTAGTCTATGATTATTTATTTCTTTCTATATTCATAATTTCCAAATTTAAGATATTAAGATAACATTACATGATCTCACTTCTATCCAGCCAAAGATTTAGTACATATACACGGTTATGGGTTTTAAGTAGTCTAACCCTTGGATTTAGTCTCTCTTTCTTCTGCAGTTTCAACCCTCCGTGATTGTGTGAGGAAATTCGACGATGCAGCTAAGCTTCTCGAGGATTAGTTTCTCTTGCTTGGCATCTGTAGCACTTCAAGTCAAGAATAAACTAACACAAGGACCCAGGCATACCTTACCGGCTTCCTGCTTAAGGTAAAGTTAACCTAAGGACACTTTTAAAATATTAAACAGGTTATTATTAGCAACGAATACCTGTGGTTTTCCAAATAAGTAGATTAAACATATATGATTTGAAAATAGACAGTTTAATCCCTGGATATCGATAATATGCAATTTACACCACATGGTTTGAAAATAGACAGTTTACTCGTGGTGTGGGAAAATAAACAGTTTAGCCTTGTTGTTTATAAATATGTGAAAAACAATATATCTGTGTATGCTATGCTTTGCAAACAATATGTAGTAAAGTGTTTATTTTGAAAAACACGGGTAAACAACACATGATAAAATATCTATTTACAAATCACGTGGGTAAAATGTCTATTATCGATAACACTGGTCAGTAAATTGCCACCAACTCTATACACCATTACTCATGCAGCTTCATAACTTGTGTAATTGGAACGCATTTCGAAGGGAAAAAAGATGCAGAAGGATACATTCTTGATCAGGGTTTTCTGTGAAATTGGAATGCAATGCATTCCCAACATTATCCACAATAGCTGAGGTAGTCATGGATGATTCAATGCATAAGATGGCAGTGATTGCATCCAACCTAGTAACCTCATTTCTAAACATCAGCCTTGCATGCGCTTGAACAAATTAACAAGTTAGAGAGATGGAAGCTCAAATTGGGAATAGATCTATTTGATTGAGTACGGTACCTTGAGCAAGTCGTATCAAACTTTCCAACATGCGAATAGTCGTCCTCGCTGTAACACACACAGTTAAGAAAAACCCAGAGAATAACGATGAAAATGTCATGAAGTGTCCAATTTAACACATGCAAAACCTGCATTCTGAGTGGCTGATCTTCTTTGAAGTTGATAATAGCTAGAGATAACCTTTTCAGCCTCCTTAGTAAGGACTGGTCTAAAGTAACCCTTCACGAATTGAATGTACCTGGAAACTTAATCGTGCTCCATTATCATGTCATAAGTCTTCCATGTGTAGATAAATTTAAAAACATTACTGCATTGAAGAAATTGTTCACCCGAACGCACTTCAACGTATTAGAAAGACATAAGAAAGGACTTTTTTATATTTGCTACACAAGATGATTTGTTTATCATTAACTGGAATGCAATCATATAAATTCAGTAAACTGGATATGACCATCAATAAAAAGGCGCTAGATGTAAAGAAGTACGATGAAAGAACAACACTGTTGATCCATTATTATGAACAACAGCAATATGGTAAATCAACATGTTATCTAATGCATTTAAGATGTAAATAATATCATGTCAAAATATGTTCTAATGGAAGGATCAACACAGTTGGTATCAGTTTTATCCTGCGTACTTTAATAAAATGTTACCTTTTAAGCATGGTGAGAGGCCAAATGTTTGACAAGTTCTCTTCACAGTCACCTTTACTGAGTTCCGTCTGCTGAGGAAATGGAACGAAGCATGCGAAGGTTAGACGGATCAAATAAATACTTTGATGAAGAATTGGTAAGTCATTGACTACCGTATGAAATGATCACCTCAGAAAGAATATGAGATGAAACAACTTCATCCCACTGTGGATTCTTCGTGTCTAAGAGGACTAAAACTATATCAAACCTGCTAAGCAAGGGTCCAGAAAGGGTGGTATTGACGGACAGAGCTAGCATGCGTTAAAGATTGAATTATAACATTGGGAGGAGAGAAAACCTTTGAACAAATTATTCTGTTTCTCTGACTTCTATATGACATATC
Organism: Haberlea rhodopensis; assembly: GCA_907163345.1. Classification (NCBI taxonomy): domain Eukaryota; kingdom Viridiplantae; phylum Streptophyta; class Magnoliopsida; order Lamiales; family Gesneriaceae; genus Haberlea; species Haberlea rhodopensis. The sequence continues at coordinate 1,140,063 of CAJQUN010000191.1, forward strand.
AAGTATATACAGAAAGGATACTTTGATCTGGATCGTATTGTCCCTTTGGATTTGTTGCACCGAAAACAATTGTCTTTGTGCTGAGAGTTGTGACGAGACCAGCCTGATATTTAAATTGTGTGGCTCAGAGACGTGCCTTGTATAGATTATAGATGGTGGAAGTCTAAAATATTTGTTCCTCCATGGAACAGGTTAAATCATTTAACATGAGAGGGAAATAAAAGTTCTCTTGTTGCAATAATACATGAAAGAGAATTGCTTCAGAAAAATATATCAAGAATAATTTTTGGACGTCACAAAACAATACTACGCAAGAAATATTGAGCTTAAAAAATACCTTGGCCACACTAATTGTTTGTTGCTCCATAGCTTCATGAATAGTTGCCCTATCATGTTCCCTCATGCTATCAAATAAGAGTTAAGAGTGAACCTCTACCATGATTATTTTGTGGACAATCATACATTCAACATAATGTAGCAAATACTGCAAAGGTATCTAATTAAATCCAAATGAACCAAATTAAAAGAGAGGAAGTTTGTTTCATTCTCAACAGTGAAAAAATAGCTTAAATGGAGAAAATGACAGTGAAATTGACATATCTGAATAGGAATTAAACATTTTATATTTATTTCTTCAGGAATTGGATTTTGTACTTAAAAAATGTTGTTCCTTTGCTTTTATACCAACTACCAACGTCAACAAATCTTTCGCAAGGTTTTATGCGGAATCACTAGCATTTGGATCTACAGGAAGACAAATATAATATAAGAGGTTGTACCTATCAAATTCGTCTATGCAACAGAGACCTCCATCTGCCAATACAAGGGCCCCGGCTTCAAGAATCCACTCCCCTGAAAATAAATTTCCAAATGCACGAAGAGGAGAGATTATTGATTTATGGATATTTTATATTTTTTGCTAGGGTGCTATCATACAGGAAAATCCCAAATAAAGCTCCTAGAGAAAATAGGCAGAAAACATGCTACTGATACCTCCATCCTTGACTGCAGTGACAGTCAGTCCAGCACTAGTGCTTCCTAACCCAGTAGTGATAACAGATCTTTTGCTCAATTTAGCAGCAAACTTCAAGAACTGAGACTTTCCAGTGCCTAGTTGATCAAATGCATTAGACACCCGGAAGTGTACTGGAAAAACCTTCTCTGAGGACTATCCAAGCACAACTCTAAATTCAGGACTAACTGTGAGGTAACACAAGTTCTAAAGAACTGCATAACTTTGTGCCTCACTGGTAGAATGATAAGAAAAAGCTTGGAAAGACATGTTGGGCGAAGCATGAATGCATGCCATTTACTATAGAATTCTAAATTTTACCAGGATCACCAACCAATAGCAAATGAGACTCCCCTCGGACTTTTGTTCCAGAGTCATCCACATGTTGAACACCTCCAATAAGTGTAAGCCCAACTATATAACAGAGAAACATCGTTACTGACGCTTTAATTATCAGATGTACATGTTAGAAAAAGATGAATAATGGTCATTTTAAAGTGCCAAAGTAATTTAAGCAAATAAGTTTGCATGTTAAGATTTAACTATCGTCCAACCACCTAAGAGACAAACCTGCAAGCTTCACAGTGAAGAGTCCAAAAACCTGCGGACAGATACCACGTAGGATAGCATTCCTACCTGAACCATTTAGAAATGGATAAAGAGAATGCAGTCAAAATGAAACCTAGACAAAGCAATAAAAAATTTATTAAGTGTTTGAAGTGCCATTTAATTTTTATTTGCTCTTCATTGTGTATATTTTACCTTTTAATGGGGTATCTCTGAAATCTGACCAGAACTGCCTGAATTTTGCAATAACATCGTCTGGGATATCAATATCTGACTTCAGCTCATTCATTCTCCTGGAGATGGAGGTAATCAAATTGAAAAGGTTGCAGGCCAAGGCAGATCCAACCGATAAGGTAAAGTGAGAAACAGTGAATTTCCAAAGGGCATAGTTCTACAGAATGTTGCATGTGTATCCTTCAGCATTTACATTTTCTAGAAGCTAGTAACTAAACACGGGGAATCAAATGGAAGGGCCAACATGAAGATGATCTTAATTCTTTCAAAACAAAATAAGATAAATGGAAAAAAACCAGGACATTGATTTCATTAGATAAGAAATGGAGATGTCAGAAACCTCAAAAATCATCCCACTTAACACGTAGACTTCTCACAACTCAACAGTATAACTTAACTACCAAAACTGCTCAGATCAACAACTCTGAGTTTTTGGATACAAATTTAGGATAGCGGTCAGAGTTGGGAACAGCACTGGTCCTCAAATTCAGAACTCTTCTATAATAACATTGGACACATGGATACTGATACACCCAAACTCAATTGATACTGAATTAAGCTAATAATAAGTCTCAATCACAAGAATGAAAAGATGTAATATAATGGAAAATGAAATGTGAATAACAAAGACAGAAGACCCTACTCCTCAAGCTTACTATTACTCAAGGGAAGACGATATTCCCATGCCCAACCCTACGTGTACTACAGACGTCCAAAAGCTATATTTCTAAATGCCTTATTCTCTCCCCCCATCCCATACATTTATTTCCCCTTCCCGTAACTAACTTATCTCTCTTCTTAGCTAACCTCTTTCTCTTTCCAAGCTCACGTGTTACTTCTTTCACGCCTCTGATATACTTTGAAGATGCTGGGCTTTTCCTTATGGGCCTCTTTCCCTGGGTCACTTGGTTCCTGGGGCCGGGCTACTAGTATTTCTATCTGTATCAATACCTCCCCCTCCCACTCCCGCCTTGTCCTCAAGGCTGAAACAAGGAAATTGTTGCCGGATCACTGATGCATCTTCCAAGTAGCCTCATCTTCCGTTTTCGCTTCCCATTGTATCAATATTTGATCAACCATTTCGTTCCCTTGTTCTATAACCCTTCAATCCAGTACTTGTTTTGGTTGCTGGACCTCATCCAATTCTACTTCCAATTCTTTGGGTAGTTCTGCTTCTGAAACATAGTTGCCTCTGGCTCTTTTCAGTTGTGATGCATGAAAGACAGGGTGTACTGTCGTGCCTTCTGGTAGCCATAATTTGTATGCCACTGCTCCCACTTTCTGAATTACTAGGAAAGGCCCAAAAAAACCAGCTGTTAGTTTCTGATTGACTCTTATGGCAATGGTGTTTTGTCTGTGTGGTCGGAGTTTGATAAACACCATGTCTCCTGGATCAAAAGACACATCTCGTCCCTTGATATTGGCCTGTTTTTCCATCAGTTGTTGTGCTCGAATAAGGTTGTATTTGAGTTGTCTTAGCACTTCATCACGTTCCTCCAGCTCTTTACACACAGCCTCCACCTTTGTCTCTCCTGGTAGAGATGAATTATTGCTGGTGGTGGTCGCCCATAAACTACTTCATAGGGGGTTGCCTTTATTGCTGATTGGAAACTGGTATTATACCAGTATTCAGCCCAATGAACCCATTCCGCCCATAATTTAGGTTGTTCGGGGCGAAACATCTAAGATATGTCTCTAAGCAGCAATTAAGAACCTCGGATTGGCCATCCGTTTCGGGGTGATAAGTTGAACTCATCCTTAGCTTAGTACCCTGCACTGAAGTATTCTGTCCAAAAGTGGCTCAAAAATGTTGGGTCACGGTCGTTCAGATGGAGTGTGGAACCCCATGATGTTTCACTACTTCACTTGCAAATAATTCCACGGCTCCCTTGGCGGAGAATGGGTGCTTGATTAGGATAAAGTGATCATACTTCGATAATCGATCCACGATAACCATTATGGCATCGAATCCCTTGGATTTAGGCAGCCCAGTAGAGCTTGATACTTCTGTCTTTGACATTCATCACATTCTGCTACATATTTAAACACATTTCTTTTCATGCCACTCCAGTGTAAATTCGATGCCAACCTTCGGTATGTCCTATAAGCTCCCGCGTGTCTTCCATGGGAGTTTTATGGTACTCTTCCAGTATTCGCTGAACCCATTGTGTTCCTGCTGGAATAACCCGCCTTCCTTTGTACCAGAGTTGATCCCGAACCAGTGCATATGGTGTTGGTTCCATCGGTTGCTCCTTAAGTTTTTGAATTATTTTAATAAGCACTGGGTCTTTTGCTACTGCCTCCTTCAGTTCCTCTCCTTCCACCCAATATGGCATGCTCAAGTGTTGTATCTTTCCTTCCATTCCCACCCGTGACAGAGCATTAGCCACTCGATTAGTGATCCCAGCTTTATAAATGATTTCGAAATCGTATCCCAATAGCTTAGCCAACCAATTTTGTTGATCTGGTGTTGTGATACGTTGTTGTGTCAGGTATCTTAGGGCCTTTTGATTAGTTAATACCTTGAATCTTCTCCCCAAGAGATAGGGCCTCCAGTGTTGAATTGATAGGACCAAGGCAATCAGCTCCTTCTCGTATACTGATTTGGCTAATTTTCTTTCTGCCAATGCTTTGCTGTAATATGCAATTGGCCTCCCTTCCTGCATCAAAACCGCTTCCAGCCCTCTACCTGAAGCATCACATTCAACAACAAAATCTTTGTTAAAATTAGGAAGAGCCAACACAGGAGCTGTGGTGACCAATCTTTTCAAAAGTTCAAACGCCTTCTCGGCATCCTCTCCCCAATGAAACCCTTCTTTTTTAAGCAACTCAATAAGTGGTTTCGCTAATTTCCCATAATCTTTAATGAAACACCTATAGTACCCTGTAGACCCTAGAAAACCCCTAACTCCTTTAACATTTTTTGGTTTTGGCCATTCAGTCACACTCATTATTTTATTAGGGTCAACTTCTACCCCTCTTAGAGACACTATATGTCCTAAGTACTCAATTTGTAGCTGCCCAAATGAACATTTTTTTCAGCTGGCTACGAACTGATGTTGTAATAGAACATTGAACACCAATCTCAAGTGCTCTGTATGTTCTTTACTGGACGTACTATAAATGGGGATGTCATCAAAAAATACAAGCACAAATTTTCTCAAAAATGTTCTAAAAATGTCATTCATATTGGCTTGAAATGTAGCGGGTGCATTTTTTAGGCCAAAATGCATGACAAGGAACTCGTAATGCCAGGAATGGGTTCGGAAAGCCGTTCTGGCTATGTATTCCTCACTTACTCTAATTTGGTGGTACCCAGCCCTTGGATCTGTCTTGGAAAACACCCGTGCCCCACTTAATTCGTTTAACAACTCTTCTATGATTATGATTGCATATTCCTGCCCTCTCATTGGTGGCAACTCTTCGGATTCTTTAAAAATTTCTTGGTACTTTTCCAGCAATTCAGACACCTCTTTTAACTCACTCCTCTGCTTCGTGTTCTGCCCTTCACCTTTACTCTCACCAACCGCTAATAATAGCCCCCAATATTCCACTTAGTCTATCTTTACCAAGGACGCTAGTGACATTGGTATTCTAACCAATGATTGGTCCCCTTTTAACTCCACCTCACCAAGGAATTTCATTGTCATTCTCATCCAATTCACCTTAACATCTCCTAAAATACATAACCATGTTATTCCTCGAATGAGATCAACGCCAACCAGCCTGAACAGGTACCCATCCACTGTCGCTAAACAACTACCCAAATCTACAGCCAACCCTTCGCACAGGCCTCTGGACCTCACGATGTCCATCCCCAAACGGACTCCAAACTCAGGTGTATCAGTGATTATTAGGTGCAATTCATGGGCTAATTTTTCTGTGATGAAGTTGTGGCTAGCTCCACTATCTATCATTACGATTATGAATCTCCATGCTAATTTTCCCCTAATTTTCATGGTTCTGTGAAATTCCTCCTACAGAATACCAACTGTTTCACTTTTCCCTCCTCTCCTTCATCTTCCTCTATTTGATGGCCCTCATCCCCTTCCAGTCCTTCTCCCCCATCCTCATCCTTATCCTCCGCTAATATAATCACCCGGATTGATCTTCCGGAACATTGATGTTGTGGGTGATAAGGTTGATCACATTTATAGCATTGCCCCTTCTCCCGCCTCCTCATAAACTCATGGTGGGAAATAGTGCTCGCCCCTCTCGGCCTTGCTCCGGGGAACAATGGTTTCCGGATAGTGTTGGTAATATTTGTGGGGTATTCATTTTGGTTAGTTTTGGCTTGGCTGTTTACTCCCCCTCCCCGTTTAGTATAACCTAGATTTTGGGAACATTTACACCTCCATAGGAGGAGTTCATCGTGGTAGCACATGCTCCGCCCCCTGGTTTAATTAGGCTCCCCTTCCATCCAAACTCTCCTCCACTTACTTCCCTTTCCACAGCGTGTGCAAGCTCCAAGTCCGCAGCACCGTCAACGGCTTATGCGTTTCTACCTTGCACCGGAGTTCTTTACTCAGCCCGTTAAGAAAGTACCCTATGTAGTGTTCTTCTGAAAGCTCTTGCACTATGCTAACCATAGCATCGAATGCCTCAACGTATTCTTGCACCGTCAACTTGACTTTGTTTTAACGATGCTAACTGCTGGTATGGATTATGTGCTCCATCTCCACTGAACCTCCTCACCATCTCGCATTTGAGTATTCCCAGGTTAAATCAGGTTTCTCATCTTTACCAATCTGAACCAGTGCATGGCTGCCGCCTCCATGCTTACACCCATCATTTGTACACGATTTTCTGCGGGTATGGAGTTTATATCGAAATATTGAGCTGCTCTCAGGAGCCATCCCAATGGGTCACTTCCATTGAAGGTGGGTAAATCCAACCTTCTTATAGTGTGTCGCATTTCCTCCTCCGCTATGTTCCTGTCAAAACTTCGCTACTCATGTCTCACTTCTTCTTCTTCTCTCCAATGACCCTTACTCCCGGTTCCATTCTCACTACTATCGTCTCCTTTTTTTATTTTTTTCACTCCCTTTTATCCACTCCATCATCATGCCCATCGTAGTTCTTATTTCACTCATATTTTTTTCCAACTCATACTTCCATTCTTGCATATTTTTTCATGAACCTTCATCCACTCCTGATTTTTTTCCTCCTGTAGCGTAAGAGTTTCTCTAATGCCTTCGATCGTGCTGTCGCCATTATTGTTCCTCCTCAGGCGTCCTTTCGGATCCAGCAGGTCGAACCAAATTGATACACCCAAACTCAATCGATACTGAATTAAGCTAATAATAAGTCTCAATCACAAGAATGAAAAGATGCTGTAAATGGAAAACGAAATGTGAATAACAAAGACAAAAGTCTCTATTCCTCAAGCTTACTATTACTCAAGGGAAGATGATCTTCGCCTGCCCAAGCCTACATCTACTACAGACATCCAAAAGCTATATTTGAATGTCTTATTCTCTCCCCCAACCTATACATTTATTAAATGTCCCCTTCCCGTAACTAACTTCTCTCTCTTCTTAGCTAACCTCTTTCTCTTTCCAAGCTCACGTGTTCGTTCTTTCGGGCCTCTATATACTTTGAAGATGTTGGGCTTTTCCTTATGAGCCTCTTTCTCTGGGTCACTTGGCTCCTGGGCCGGGCTACTGGTATTTCTGTCTGTATCAGATACCCAACTTATTCTCTTATTAAAGTACTCTAAACGAAGAAAAAATGGCTTGAATGAAAAAGAAAAAACATGATCATTGGTATTTGACTTGAATTGAAGATCATAAGATAGTATGAGGAAATTGAGTTAATCTAAACAAGCACCATTAGACAGGATAGGCCTGTCGGTGGGAAAGTCAGTTTTTCCTCATTTCATCTAATTATGGAAGTCATGTCAAAAACATCGCATACAAGATGAACCAAATGATGGTAGTAAAGAAGACAATCCAAACAAGTTACCTCACATAATTAGCAATTAATACAGGATCAAGGTCACACCGCACGTCTTTCATGTCTGATGACCATTTTGCTGTTAGTACTCCAGTAACAATCAAATTATCTGAGAAGGAAAATACTGTGAAAACATTAATTCCACAATGAAATGTAGACTTCGAGTCAAATCAAAAGCGTAAAAAGCACAAGCTAGATAAAAACAGCCATGTAATAAAATGTGACTTAGGAGCATAAAAACAATTTTGTCTGTACAGCAATATGAAACAGATCACTGACTCGTAGTAAAAAAAAATTACAAATCCTAGTTTGAAGGTTATCAGCTTTATAACAAGAATGAAACTTATTTTACCAAAAGAAAGATGTCCTTGATTATGCCATTTTCTTATGACATGGTAGTTTCCCATTTAGAATAAGATCTCTCTTATAGGAAATCTATGAAGTCCGCCGACACTGGCGTAGTCTTCTAGCCAAAACAAAGTCACTTATCATTAAGAGTTTCAATCTTTGCAAGGTAGGTAATTTATCCAGTCATTGCTCTTCCGTTTGTTCTTATCTTCTGTTTATATGCTGCAATGATTTTCTTACCTTCTCTTTCGATTATATGATCTACTTATTCACTGTCCCCATAAATCAAGAACATATAAAGCCAATTCCTCCAGAACAACGTAAGCTACCAATCATCTTAAATATAACATTAATAGTACCACTCATAGTATCCATACCAGCTTATAACTTGCTTTGTTACATCCTTAAGCCCCAATGCTACTTTACATTATTTCTCTCATTTATGATCTCCTTGTGTGGAACCTTTCCAAACTGTAAAGGTTCTCAAATTTGTGAATCATGACCTTTATCTTTCTTCCATATGGTGTTACTTCAGAAAAATACATAAGCTTAATGCATACATGTCCTCCACTGTTGGAGTATTAAAATATCTCTTCCCCATAATATATTGGTCCTGTACGGCCTAAAACATCTACATGTTATCCCACTTCTTATTAATCTTTAGAAAGTTCAGGGGGAGCTTATAGCTTGTCTCTTCCTTAATTTAAAAGGGTAATACATTAAAAATGAATTGTGCATGAATTTCTCAATTAATAACAAATGTGAAAGATAGTATAGTTAAATACCATAAAATATACTAAGGAAAAAAAACTGAAGGTAAGGAGTACTTGTCACAACCATACCACCAGCTTTAACTGTGTCAACAAGATCATTTTTCAGGATAATGGGTATTGAACGCGGGATAGCTCCAACACCTAACACCTGTGTACTCTCTTGAATTTTAATTTCTTGATAATCTTGACACACCTTGTTATCTTCTATCATCTGGAACCGCGAGCTTTCACAGTTCTACGAGAAACAAAATATTGCCGGCTAAGTTGTACTCAATAGGAAAGCAAGCAAGTTGGGCTACGATGTGAGCTTAGCTTTTCTATATAGGCTAAACCCCATCCCTAATTAGCTAGACATCTATCCCAAGCTCTAAGCAGCTCAAATATTTCATCTTGCCAGCTCAGACCAAGGAAGGTTAGCTTGTCGAGTCATCACATATAACTTCTCAACTTGTGATATACAAATCATACTATTACAGTAAATAATCATAATTTTAAATTTCATAACATGCTCTCAGTAACTCTTGTAAGTATGAAGAGAATAGGCAAGCTCAAGCACCAATGTGGAACCTGGATGAACGCAGTAAAGAGTGGCATTCGAAAGTATTCAGATTTGTAATGACACTTCTACTAGAGGTTGATTCAGAGAAATAAACCAAAAGAAACAGCAATAACATATATTTCCATGTTCCATCAACAAGAAAAACTCAGAACACGAAGACTTGACTCTTTTCAAGCAAGAGGAACCTTGCAAAAGCTAGCGCTTCTCCTATTGCAAATGATAGGCAAGATTTCTACGGCTTGCTAATGCGTGCATGATTTGCAGACTGATGGAGTATATGACGGACCTGGGAGGGGCAAAATGTCGGCCTGGGTATGGCATTTCTGTTTTCCACCTCTGGATAAACTTTGAATCTACAGGAGACCACTTCAAATTTAGTAGATTAATCCACATGAGAAAAATAGTTTCAAGAAATATTGTCAAGGATACAAATGAAGCCGTTCGTACTTAATCTCTCTATGAGTTTCAGACGACCAGTTTACCAAATTTAGGCTTCACAGAAAAGAAAACTAGTTGACATGTACAGATTGACGGCACAAAAGTTTCTTGTGAGTCAGCAATTAAATTGATCCACTGTAGTTTAAATAGATCAAGCATTGCGAAAGCACAGAAAAATGACCTGTGTTTACATACTCGACACTCAAAAATCTTCTCTCCTTCAATCATCTTAACTGCTCCAGACCTAATTACAGTGCCTTCAAGAGTAAGAAGAATCCCATGGTGCTTCACTCTCACTCGTCCAATACCAGGAAAAGTTTCTACACACCCCGAGGAAAAATAAACCCATGAAAGATAAACAGCTGGTGGAGGTATTTTCATTGTAAATTTATACTATATTAAAAACAAAAGCAAAAACTAACCAGGGCATTCTAGAGGAGAACCAGAGACATTGATGCGGACATGTACAAAACCCTTAACACTCGCATTTTCCACTTTCTTGTAATCCTCAAATACCACTTTCTACAAGTTTATAGCAACACATGAAGTATAAATAAAACACAAGTGGCAACCCACCATTTAATTATAATTTATCAGTGTTGGGAATTGGGATACCATAAGCCTAAAAAGCTTGAAAGTAACCCAACTATAATTCTACATTTCGATATGAAATTATGAGTGTTAAAGCACCACAAGCTTCAAAAGCTCAATCAAATAGAAATAATCAACTACAATCCAACATTTTAACAATGTCCCATGTGCATGCTGAAGATGGGGCAACAGAGGTAAGGAATATCATATTTTTTTCTTTTCTTTCCTTTTTCTTGAAAAACGAAATTAATATTGAAGACTACACTATTGGTCGGATTATACAATGAGGAACCAACAATAAATAACAAATATAAACCAATTGCATTTCAGGGAACGACTTATGAGATGTTGTTGGAAATATAACTAGCGAATGTGTTTCGATATTTCAAACACTCAACCCTGCAAAACTAGCGGAAAGATTTTCTGACATAAGACTGCGAATATACCTGAGCCCAGATAGCAGATTCATCAAAAAGGGCTAAATATTTAGTGGGCTGCGAGAAAACGAGATGTGCTAGGGGTGGATTTTCATCCATCAACTCAGCGTAACTGCCCAAAAGACAAATTAACACAACGATTTGCAAATATCATCGATAACGTATGAGTTTGTAAATGAAAATTGATTCCTCGCGCGGGAGAATTGATTTTGCTAAGGGTAAAATGAGTTGAGCTTTAACTTACTCGACGTAGAGAGGGTAGTGAAGGCGATGATCAAAGGAGAGAATGATGGATTTTAGCTGGTCCAAGTGATGCGCAATCAAGAATCCCGCCATTTCTTTGCTGCGTTCGATTTCGTCTTCCATTATTCGCAGCATTTGCAGAGGAAGCGACGGAGAGGGAATACGAGTTCAGGGGGGAAATGTTATTTATACGGTTTAAAATTCGAAGGGTATCTTTTTAAAAAAATAATACATATTTTTATGATATGTTTTATTTTTTATTTGAATTTATTTTTTCAAGGCAATAGTATATTTTAAATATTAAAATTTAATTTGCATATCATATTTGTTGGAATAATATTTTATGGTTAAATTCACTTAAAATCTCCTTACCCAAATAACTTACCCAAATATAATTTTAGCATTCCTCTATATGTCAAAGATTCTTTATTTAAATTCCCTTCTTCACTCATTTTCTTCATTTCAACTCACTACCAACCTTAAATGACATAAAAGATTTACTTTAATTGCATAAAACTCATATAATATTTAGGAACTTAGCGAAGAGCACCCAAAACTTAATTTTTGCTGATAAACATCTCTTATTTCAAGATTATAACATGTTCATCGTTCTTCCGTATTATAATAAAATTTTGATAAAATGGATATATACCTTTTTGACCAAATTACTGCCGGATATCCTACCATATTCTATTATGGCTCATCGCCATCAACCACACGATTGCAACCGATGATTACTGAAATGGGGTCTTCAACAGTAGACATCACAGCCCTAATTTGTTTCCTACCTTATGTCATAGGGTATAACCAATATATTAAAGAATTAAAGAAATTTGGGAGAAGATGGGCAATAGCCTCACTTTTATTCTGGAATTACTTATAATATTTATTACATTAATACATCTCTTTTTGGAATGAGACGAACTTGTTTAGCCTCTCACATAATGAGATCTGACACGAAACACGTATACAAACTGAATTAAAAAAACAGAAATATTACAAAGAAAGAAAGAAATTATTACCAAGCTATGAAAATTGATAAGATTACAATTTGGGGACTATAAAATTTATATGTGGGAATACTATGGAGAATTTTTGATTCACTAGCTTCCTCAATGTCTGGCATTATATAGGCATGTATCTGGACTTCAAATGCGGATTCCAAACTCTTTGTTGAATGTCAAGTGCGCCCGTGAGTGCGCCTTTATCTCGTGGTCTGTCATCTTTGTCTGGGTATGTCAACTTTCTCATGAATGCCGATGATTTTGTCTTAGTGCGCCATAGTTTTTCTCCTGAGTGGTCCATTATTTTGTCGGAGTGCGTTTAATGGTCCACACCTTTTTCCTTTGTCGGTGAATCTTTACATTATTGGTTTTTTGTGTTCCCCGACTTTTAGGAAAACGTGTCTTTTTGTCAGCAGGTCTTTTGTATTTTCCTACTTCTGATCTGTCGGGTTTGGATTAGAATCCTTTCCCGAATTCTGGTTCTTTCTACTTAGGGCATGCTTGGCAAATCCGACCTTTTCATTAGCCAATATGTGACATGTTGCAGAATTTTCAGTAAATTTATTTGCTTGCCGTAATCTTGTTCTCCCAAAGAATTCTCATTTTTGCTTCGAAGAGTTCTTCTGCAAATCCTATTGTTGTTCATATCATGGAATTCAGCATGAAGGTTACATTGGCTGAATTTTGAAAGAACTTGAATGAGTATTTGACTTTGTCCATTTCTGTTAGCCAATGCTCGTCTGGTTGAAGCTCTGTCTTCGGTGCTGGCCCCGACTAACAATGGTGCTTCCTCTGGTAGCACAGTTTTAATATTTTTTAAGGCGTTCTCATCTGGTCGTCTGAGCTTGATAAAGTGAAAAGCTTTAATAAAGCTTTTTTTTTTTGCTGGATCTGGAGCAGCACTGAAAAAATACAACTCCAAGATATCTCCTCGAGCCAAATTTGGATATTTCAGAGAATGCTTGTGCAACAGTATAAACCTAAGCCAGAGCTCCGAATTATACCATTCATGTACCTCGTTTGGATGGCTAGCTGGTTTCATCCAAACCCTCGGATATTTTACGAAGATATCAACAATTGTTTTGCCTGGGTTGATACCTCGTCTGGTAAATTGTTTCTCCCAAATACGTTGGTAATCCTGCATATGAGAAGAAACTAAATCCTCGTTAATTTGAACCTTAGAAGTGTGTCTGTGGCCTAAGGTTCAACTCTCCCTCTTTTACCCCATATGTACTGGGTTGACTTGAAGGTTCAGATTGTGATGACACCTGACCCTCAACATTTGCTACAGCTTACATCCTCAAGGAATGCATCATCTGCAGCACCTGTGACAGGGGTATGTGAAACTCTTGCCTCCGCGTTAGATGAGTCACGTTCTGTAAACACTCCTTTTTGCACCGTTGAAGATGCGACCTGGAGGATAGGCCCCTTCAAGACTTCGAACAGACATCTTGGGCCTAAAGGTAAACTCGTATATGACTGGAAACTAGGTCCCGATCCGCCTGTTGTAGTCGTCTTGCGACCTCAGCATTGAGACAAGAGTCCCAAAGTCTCGTTTAAGGATCTCTAGGGTTTCCCTGAGATGCCTAACTCGTTTGAGGGTATCACTATCAATGTGTCCCTCCATCTCGTGTGAATAAATTTGCAAGAACATTTATATCACAATGACAATGTCATAATCATAATATTGGCATTCAGCTTGCCATCTTAAAAGTCTAGCCTTTTTCTGGTTTTGATTCAATTTTATTTTTCAGAAATAACATGACACTAGTATTATCTATTTTCAAGACAAATTTCTTTGCAAATAAAAATAGCGGCCAATTTTTAAAAGCCTTTCAAACTACAAAGAACTCATTCTCGTTGATGTGTCATCTAATAACTTCGCTATTGTCAATTAGACAGTTGGAATATCTGCATGGCATTTCTCAATCTGGTGCGTCCTTCATAAGAACTGCAGCCCACCAATGATCAATGTCATCTGTATATAGTACCAGTCCGTCCTCGTCGTTTGGAATTGCAAGCTTTGGTAGTTGCATGCAAACTTCTTTAAGTTGTTTGACAACTTGTCTGTAATCTTCATTCCACTCGAACTTAACATTTTTTTGAGTTGTGGACTGAACACCTTAATGTGGCTTGCTAGGTTGTTGATGAACATCACAGCAAACTTAACAACTCCCAGAAAACTCTGAAGTAACTTTAAATCCTTGAGGTAATCTGGATATCCTTGCACTTTCTCAACAATATGATTCTGCAAGATGATTCCAGATTCGTCGTTCTCAATTCCAAGGAACTCTATCTATCTTGTGCAATCACTGCCTACCTTTCGGAGAGCACTAATCCTTCCTTGTAACAAACATCTGAAAATGTTTCCAAATGTTTAAGATGTTCTTTCATGTTTCTTGACGCAATGAGGATGTCGTCAATATACACAAACATGAAGCTGAAGTAATCCTTGAAAAGCTTATCCATCTTCATTTGATATATCTGGGGAGCATTTTCCAATCCCATTGGCATGATATTCCAGATATAGTGTCCTTGCGGTGTGGAGAATGCTGTGAACTTTTTGCTAGCTTCTTCTATCTTAATCTGGTAGAATCCAGACTTGCAGTCGAACTTAGAAAACACTTTGACATTCTTGATGTTATTTACCAAATATTCACTGCTTGGGATATAGTATCCATCAAATTACAAGATCTCATTGATACCTTTGTAATTGATCACCAATCTTGGTTTTCCTCTTTTAATTTTTCCATGATTTCGGACAAGAAATCCCGGACTACTGTATGGAGAAACACATGCTGAGATTAACTTAAGGTCTAGATGTTCCTTAAGTATCATCTGCATATCTTTCCGATCTTCCTGGTTCATGTGGATCGGTTTGTACCTCACGAACCCATACTCTCTTACAACTTTCACCTTCAAAGATGTTGTAAGCTAATTTCTGTCACACCATGCCAGAGGATCTTCATTGTAGTTCATCTGAATCTTTATTTTTACTTCTTCTAGAGTAATCTGCTCTTCGAGGGTAGCTTCAGATTGCTCCTCATGTAATACCTTTTCAGTAACAGTAGGATGTCTAGATTAACTTCTTCTTCATCCTCATTCTGTTCTCTGAATGCCATAACATTTATACCATCAAAAGTCATTTTTTCGCTTTAGACCAGTTCCCTGTTGTCTAAGTTGAAGAATCGCGTTGCCAAATTTCATCGGATCTTTCATCTTCGGGTGTCGAAGTTTTCCTTCATTACCACGCTTGCTGCGAAAACTTATGGGAAATCTCCTGGGAAATGCGTCCCTTAGTCGCTGGACAATGATCTTATGATCACAAAGGGTTGTGAAAATAAGCCTTCTTGACGCGTTCTCATGTGTGAACCGCCTGAACGTCTGTAGGAAATTGTTTCCTAGCAGCATATCAGCTCATGTATCATGGAAATAAATAGGTGGAGTCTTGACTTTGTACCAGGGGGTACCGTCGGCTCCTCCGATTATTATTTCTGTCGTCTGGACTCCTTCATTAAGAATAAGAATCAGCTTGGAAAAGTCTCTTCCAGCAATGGCTGGTACTTTTTCACCAACTTCTTTAGGGAAGATGCCTCATTTGACAGTGCATATTCTAACTCCTGAATCAATATAAGATGCAAATTTTGCTCGATATTTCTCGTATAACATCCCGACTGAGATGTATATTGAGAATGGACTGGTGGTCATCAGATTCTGTATATTTTCCCATCCACCGTGAATTCCATTCCATCCTGCAATCTTTCCCAAGATTTGTGTTCCTCAAGAAACTCAATCCAAAGAATAATCTGTTATGGGATTCTGCATGTTGTCCCGTCAATTGTGAGATCAATTTCCACAATTTTGAGGTTTCATTGATATCTGCCAACTGTAGGTTGTTGTAAATAATATAGGACATCACAAGGAAAGATGTTATCTTTTTCCGTAATATCGAAGATTATTTCAGCTTCTCGCCATCCTTCTGGGCACTTCAGAACTCCCTTTGTTTTGAAAATATCTGGGATTTTCCGAATCCTGCTTGAGATTGCATTTTGTTTTTCCTCGGGTAATTGTTGATTAACATATCCTGCTGGAAAGACATTCTTCATGGCTCAATCATAAGGCTCGTGCTTTTGTTCCAAACAGGCTGGTCTTGTATACTCATGTTGATTTCTCCAATTATCGGAGTATTAATAATATCTAGCAATACCGATTTTGCAAAATCTTTGAAGATTCTGGGGACTTCGATGAATTCTTTTCTCAAGGATACTTATGAATGATGTGTATTCGAGAGTGTACGTAAGACACTTTGTAGGTGATCGAGTAAGGCATATTCATTCCTTCATCAACTCGTTTCTTTTAAAGTCTTGATGAAGAGTAAGGACCTTGTTGAAATCTCGATCTCCAAATTGTATGTAATTCTAGGATACATGTTGAATGCCATCTTTCTAACATACAAATTTCCTGCAACTGCTCCCAAACAAGACTCTTTGAGGTTTGCAATCCTCTTGTCAAAGATTGCCATGTTGAGTGGTGAATCAATTTATTCCATGAAAGTTGCTTTGTTGATGGCTCTAATGGCTCCGATATGAATACATGATAGCGTATTAGCAACTTCCCTTTTGACCTTGTTCTTAATCTTCTGAATATCTCTTTAGGAGATTAACTGCATCTCAATTTGGTTTCCCATGAATTCCACCGGGATAGCAAATTCACATATTGTCACCTTATTGATAATATGATGCTTCCTGCTTCGAATACCAATCATATTCATGGCTTTTTTCATTGCTCCAATTATAAATCCATCATACATTTGAAGCTTTGGCTCTTCTTTCATGATTTTCATAAGAGTTTTATGAGAAACAGTAGTATGAAAGAAAAACCCCGACGGTTCCTCTCTGATCATGTGTTGAATGAATTCTCCTTCAGTCTGATTCTGAACTTGATTCACCTCCATCATCAGAATATATATCTTCTTCATAGATGCTCTCATCGGATGGGATATCCTAAAATTGATACACATGTATCAAGTCCTGGAAATAAACAGCATCTTCGAAATCTTTGGTATGTTCGAACTGTTTTACTCATCGGTTTTGGTTTTCTGGACAAACTGTAGAGATATGTCATATTGCTCCGCACGTCCAACTGTTACAATCTTTAAAACTTTCATTTGTACGAGTATGAGTGCGTCTGAAAGTCCTCTTCGTTGGTGCTCTGCTAGAACTTGCTTGATTAGAACCTGCTTGATTAGAACCTATTGACGAGGTCCTACTCCTGGTTGGTCCTGATCTTTGCCCTGATCTGTAACTCCAGGCCTTCTGTTTTAACCAGAACTTTCTCGGTCTCCATGAAGACCTAAATCTTTTCGAACTACTTCCTTGGGCATATGGATGATTTCTGTGCTTCTTCATCTTCCGCCTTTGGGGGTAGTTTCCAATGATTTTAGGGATATCATTCATCGTACAACAAAGATGAGTTGTTATGTTGATTCCTCTTAGCTTCTTGTAGTTCTTTTGGAGCTTTGCTTGATAGCACCACTCCCCAAGCTTCATTTTAAGAAATGACATTCTCCTGGCCACCGTCTCCATTTCTTGCGGTATGTATTCCTGGATAATGATTTCTCTCCATGGACTCGGTATTTTGGCAAAGAACAGCTCAGCTGCATCATTTTCTGTCATCTTTGCCTTTCATCTATACTCTGTAAAGAGTTTGATGTACTCGTCTACATAACAAATATCATGTCGTTCCATGCTATATAGATCTTGTCTATAGTTTTTCGCCTTCTCGTACTCCATTCCTTCAAAGTAGCCAACTCCAATGAAACAGATTTTAAAGAATTTAACCATCCCACAATTGCTTTCAGGGATTATCCGGCTATAACTTTTTCCTTGGTACCTGGGTCTGAGAGTTCCCAGACAATTTATTAAGGAGTAATATGAATCCTTCTTTGCCTAGATCAAGCGTTCCTGCTGCAATTCTCATTGTTGGAGCCCATTCATCAATAAGAACTTCTCGATTTTTAAAATCCAAGATATCCATGTTGAGCATAAGTCCATATGGATGTATCAGATCTAGCTGAGATTTTTCGTAAGCCGTTTGATGTATGTCTGACCTGCGGGAACGACTTCTCACTCCAACTGGGGGATCTAAGTTTGCTACAGTGGTAAAATCATCTTTGTGGGGCATGCTTTGATCTCCATTGGGTGGTGGATTGTGTGACCCAAAACTCTCTTGTGGTGGAAGTTGAGGAATTCCGCCAACTTGATTTGTTTTAAAGTCACGAGATTCAATCCTGCAAACGAATCAGCAAGATCACGTAGATCTTTTAGGTTGATTATTTCCCTTACTTTGTATGAAGTATTGGATCTCCTCTAAACTACAATCATTTTTCATTCTCCGTCAAAGGCCTTCGGACCTCATCCGCTTTCCCTTTTTGATGTAAAATGATTTTGTTCCATAGGACGGTGGTAACCACCCTCATTTCCTTCTTCCCGAAGAACTTGGTCGTGACTCCAACTTCTTAACTCGGGTTTGAACATCTCGAAGGTTTTCAAGAATTTCCTCATGATGTTTAATCAAGATCTACATCTGACTTTGAAGGATAATATTAATATTCAAAATATTATTTTAGTAGGCCAGAATACCTAGGCTCTGATACCATTTTGCAATAGGATCGGGTTATTAGAAAAATGTCAAAACTTTAGGTCAATTTTGAAAAGTAATTCGAACTTAGGGGGTATCAAACAATTAATCAATTTACAATTTGTAAGGGTAAATTGATAAAGTTGTGGGGTAGGGAGTTAAGATTAAAATGAAAGTTATATTGGGGAGTTAGAACACATAATAGTGGATTAATGGAGTAAAATTAAATAAAATTTAGGTTTACATATTTTTCATTAGTTTACCCATATTTTATCTGTTTTAAATAAATACTATTTATGCCTATTTATTAAATAAGAGAATATTGGTGGTGTCTTAACTGAATATCACAAATAAAATTTTAAACTTTACTTAATGATTTAAAATAAAAATTTCATCTTAATATTGCATTATGATTATTATGGACCATATATTAATTTAATTTTCATATTTAAAATTGGAATTTTTTTTTAAGTACCTTTATTAAAAGTTCTCAATTCCTAAATTAGATTATCAAAAACTTTAGTAACTTAAAACTTATAATTAAATTGTGCGGATGGCTAGTAGCTCATCCTGGCACAATGTCGTAATTACGACCCGGAGATCTCAAGTTCGAGTCATCGTCCTCCTACTCTCAAATAGTTGTAATAGTTGCTCAAAAAACTTATAATTAAATTGTTAATATCCATAAATATAAAAATATACACAAATAAAATTAAACTATTGCAAATTAAACTAATTAGTACTTTTATTTCATCTTAATTTATGTTTATGTCTAATTTTTTTAGATGAAGTGTTGTTTCATTCTAGTTTTCATTTTTTTTTAATTAATCACATGTCTTCTTATTTTTATAACTTAAAAAAAACTTCATTTCTTTCAATTAATCATAATATCTTAATAAATTCAAGCATAGTGCACAATAATGATAATCATCTGTGGAAAGCATAAGCTCGACCATTGGATTAAAATATAAATTCGGGAGCATTGGAGACTTTAAAGACAAAAACTAAATAATAGTAACGAAATCAATCTTAATTTATTGCAACATCTAACCGACCCATAGCACCCACGTGGTGCAACTATTCATGTTCATCTATCGCTTAACACTTGGCTTTGCGATCTCATTGTATAAGAAATAAAGTTGTGCATATGCTATCAACTATAAATTTAGCAAAGTTGTAGGCGCTTGATCTGACATAATCATAAAGGAATTTTTTTTACAAATTTTAAAAACCCTAATTACCTCCTTTCTAGACGCTTATTCATTGATCCAATGCTAATATCCATTATTTGAATTCTCATATATTCTAGTGTCATTTTTTGGTTGTAGCTAAACTTTAGGATAAACAAGATAATAAATGTTTATGATGCCGTAAAGATCAGTGTTCTTAATGGGCAGCATTAAACAAACTGAGATCCCATTGAGATACACTTTTGGGTATGTTCCTGCTGCCATTGAGATGTTGACATGCTTAATCATCTGAAAGTTAGTCACCAATTTGACAGACAGCAAGTTCGAGATCACTAATCTCCTGAGAATTGAAGAGTAAGGAAAAAGAGTTGCACGAAATTTAGAGAGGAAAATAATTGTATTGCAGATTGAAGAATGAAGTTCTTGTTCAATATTCAGTTACCTCCCTTGAATGACAGCTGTTGTGTGACTAGATCTATCCATGTAAGTACCTTCTTACAACCTACTTCAGCTTTAACAGGGTTTCAATACATACTCATTAGAACTCCATTTCTTTTGGGGTCAGTTCTTCTTTCCCCTTCCTTTGTTGATGTATTTTTTATGACGCCCTTAACGACAGTGATCTTGGAGGGGGCATCAAATTAGACGTGATTTGGTGCCGCCCCAATTACACAGTCCTTAAAAGCGTCCTCAAACAAACCTTTATGGATGCTAACACTTGGGATGAAAATTACTCCATACATAGATTATGCATGTGCTCCAGAGGAAGTTCAGCTGCATTTCCAGTCATGTGGGACAGTGAATGGAGTGACTACTCGGAATAACAAGTTTGGGCAACCGAAGGGATATCCATATGTTGAGTTTCTTGAAGTAGAAATAGTTTAACTAGTGCATGTGATCTTGCCATACACGTTAGTAAAATAATATATTTTTAAATAAATTATTTAATTCGTTTATATACATATGTGTGATTTAAATTATTAGAAGGATAAAGAGTGAACAACCCCAACGTTTACACCCTTTAGCATTTTACTCCTAACCTTTCAAAATGTGCATTTAACCACCTGAATAATTTTAAGTAGTGCACTTAACCCCCTAAATAATATTCAGGGAACAATTTTTCGGAATATTATGGCTGCAAATTCCCTCACTGCATCGCACATGCCATGGTCGAGGGTATGTATGTATTTTATGCATGAATTTTACTAGTATACCCATCATAAAATACATTGAAAAATAATTTTACGAGTATACACGATCAATGAATTTTACTCATAAAGTTCCGACATAAAATACATGAAAATATGTACAAACTCTCTATCGTGGCATTTGTGATGCATGTGAAGGAATTTGCAGCTAGAATATTCGAAAAAATTATTCCGAATAGTTGTTTAGGGGGTTAAGAGCAATACTTAAAACTATTCAGGGGTTAAATGCACATTTTGAAAGGTTGATAGTAAAATACTGAAGTGGTTAAACATTGGAAGGTTGTCATCTTTTTACCCTTATTAGAAATCATATCAATATCTTTTAAAAGGGCCTATTTTTACATTCACCACCCTTATGAAAATCCAAGAAAAAAAACACCCAACATCTTTTATAAATTAATGAGATTTTAAAACCCAATCAGCCACATCTTCCCCTTTTGTGAGGAGTTATGTTGACTTTAAATAATACGAAATTTTAGAATATCTGTAATTTTAAATAAAGAAATTTTGTTTTTTTTTTAATTTTCAAATGCTAATAAAATTGGCTCTCTTTGAGCCTTTGGATCTGCGTGCGGTGGGTAGGAGAAACTCTTTTAGGCTAATCATTAAATGAATCGACATTTGATGTGTCGGCACTCGTAAAAATCATATGATGTAATATGTGATACTTTTAAGATATCAACACATCTCGATCACTCATCGGATATATCGTATAACATGTTCTTAATTTTTTTTTTTGAAGAAAAAAAAAAATTGAACATTCGTGTCGAACACTCCTCTCAAAATCAGACAACATATCAAACATAGAAAGGACATTTTCGGCGGGTTAGTTGGATATCACACTTTTATTTTCAATAAAAGCACTCAACCTTAATCCATTTCCATTTTGCCCTCTTTTCAAAAAAAAAAATTTATAAAAATTGGTCAACTACTAAGATTAAATAAATATATAAATTCAATAAAAACAACCGGATTATAATTATTGTCAAACGCAATAATCACTTTACTGTTGTTTAAATTTTTAAAATATAATTGTTCTTTATACTTTCACAAAGTAATTATGATCCATAATTTTCAATCTAAATTAGTAAATTATAGGTTCCAAGATATTCATTCTTTTTATTAATAAAAAACTATAAATATATTTTGATAAATTTATCACATATCTATAACAATCACATCTGCCCAAAATTTCAGAATTATTAAATATTTCTCTAACATTATTTATAATTTTGAATTTATAGAAAAATGGGATAAATTATGTTATTTAATTATCGAAAAAAATAAAATATCATTTAATAATAAATTTCGTATCCACTTTTCTCTTCAGTAATTGCCTCCACCACTTGGTCATGTTAATGCCTTTATCTATCTAGCTCTAGGCATGGAAAAATTAAGCAGCTAACCCTAGGCATGGAAAAATTAAGCATGGCCGAAGAATAACCAAGAGGGAGAAAGTGGGTGGTGGATGTGTGCAAACTTGAGGAAAATGGTATGGTAGACCTGAGATCTTTTCAAACAAAATAATGATCTCACAAAATTGACACTCTCTTTCTCATACACAGACAACTAATATAAAGGGTTCGGAAAAGTTTCAGCACAGCCACTCCGACGCTCAAGTCAAATTTCAAAAAATAAAGACAAGAGACAAAATACTCAATTTTTTAATGAATAAAGTTGTAAGGCGCATATGGTATTTATGATCGAACCTTTAGAGTCTAAAATCGGTAGTTGGATGATTCCGTCCATATTTAGGACTCTAAGTCCTTATCAAGATGGCCTAGTATCTAATCAAATCACATCAAATCCTCTTACTCAACTCAGAAAAAAGCACATCAGGCCCATACAGACCTTCCTCAGCATCCCCTCACAGATCTCATATTCCTCTGGGACATTTGTCGCCAGCTCGTGCCCACAAACACACTCGAACTAGGTTGGATCCTCTCAGCCAAACCCTACTCGAGACATGTCGCGTGTGCTCTCTCTCTAGCTGGGAATAGCTCAATTAGGTATATATTAGGCCCAACCAAAGTTGCAACTGCCCAAGCTAGTTCAGGTCGGACAATGTATTTTATTCGGATTAGGTCTTGATGTACCCGAATCCTTACTCGGGTATCATATATGTATAAATAGATAGTTGGATTATCATAAACAATTTATTTTATTATATATTGACGGCTAATATAGTTAACATGGATAGATTATTTTAGACGAATTTAGATATGTGCA